>OZ007510.1:10930403-10964989 GCA_963931865.1 Axinella damicornis
TTGTTAAGATTAGTTGTGGACCTGCTCTATTCCTTGCTACGTAGGGCTGAATTTCACTCCAGCCTACCCTTATTCCAGCTGTCCAACTGTATGTTGTATGTATGGAGTTGGCAGAAACACACAGCTGGGAGAAACTTGATGGGGTAAGGTTTGTGCCAATCTTTCTATGCCAAGACTCCATGGTATTGGTCTGAAGAAAATCTGGTTGAAACATCTGGAAGAAAATCTGGTTGAAACATTTCCATCAACTTTGTTTAGCTTAATACATTTGGTTCCCATGGCATCATGTCTCTCAACAACTACCCGTTGTACTACGTACTTACTCTCCTTCCAACAAGGAGGTGGACACTCACCTAGGGCGGGAAGGTGGAGCGGGTAGTACTGCCCACCTCTGCCTGATTCAATACACTTCACGTCAACCTGTATTGCACCCATGAAGGAAAGGGTTGCAGTCACAGTGAACCATCAACATGGCTAGTTGTCCGGCCTTGCCAAACATAGCAGCCATTAGTTGCATCCAACTGATGCACACAGTTCGTATATCAAGATTTTGAGTGTGTGTGTGTGTGTGTGTGAGTGTGTGTGTGTGTGTGTGAGTGTGTGTGTGTGTGTGTCTCTGTGTGTGCGTGTGTGCGTGTGTGTGTCTGTGTGTGTGTGTGCGTGTCTGTCTGACAGAGGTGGGGCAGAACTAGAGCATGCGACCTTTGTGCCTTTACTGCCTCCGAATCATGGATGCTCAAGAACGTTGGGCATGCACTGGAACCTTCCAGAACGGCCAGGGGATGCAATCGGGGAGCAGTAGCTAAAGCAGACGCGAATGGGGAGCAGCAGCTAAAGCAGACGCAATCGGGGAGCAGCAGCTAAAGCAGACGCAATCGGGGAGCAGCAGCTCAAACGGGGAGCAGCAGCTGAATCGGATGCAATCGGGAACAGCTGAATCGGATGCAATCGGGGAGCAGCAGCTGAAGCGGACACACTCAGGGGACAGCAGCTCTGCATAGAGAGCTGCCTGCAGCCGGATTGCTTACAAAAGTTATTGGCAATGAGGGGGCAGTAGCTGAGCAAGCAAAGTGAGTGAGCGAAGCTACTTGTATACATGCAATGCAAGAGCATTAACATAACAATACTGATAGTCACCACAGGGATACTTAGTTACCATAGCACTACTGACAGTTGGCCATAGCAATACTGATAGTTGCCATAGCAATACTGAGTCGCCATAGCAATACTGAGTCGCCATAGCAATACTTAGTTACCATAGCAATGCTTATGTTGCCATAGCAATATGTTGTACTTGCAGCATAGACTTATTAATAATTTGACATTGTAAAACCTTGCAAAAGTAAAGGATCCCTACAATGGCATTTTAAGGTTACGGGATTCTCGTGTGCGCGCCGTGCGAAATGTATTGGAAAATGTATACTTAATTCCGCTAACCAAGAATCTCTGGTACGAAGAGTGTGATTCCGGAGGTGGAGGTACGCTGTCACAAGGTGCAGGGCATGACGGAAGCTTTTACAGATACGCTGTATAGCCGTGCAAAAACGAGCAGTTCAGTTCACCAAAAAGCCGTATCTACCGCTTTTCTCAAGCGAGACAGCAGATAAATTTGCCAAGGATCATGCAAAGCTTCCGTTATGCCCTGCACCTTGTGACAGCGCACCTCCACCGCCAGAATCAAGTTGCACACGCTCTTTGTACCAGAGATTTTTGGTTAGTGAAATTAAGTATGCATTTCCCTATACATTTCGCACGGCGCACACACGAGTATCCCGTAACCTTAATGCCCTTATCACAGGCACATCCTCCATGGCTGATTACACGTACCTTCCCCTTGTGGCCCACTCTGTACAAGTTCTTCCTGCGAATCCCGGTCCATTCAATACCGGCCACGCTCCTCTGCATGTGCACACAGCAAACAACACCCTAACTGCATCGCCGGTTAACTGGGAACTATATTGTATATAGTGCCCAATTTTTGAGGCTCATAATTTTCAGGGTTTCTGCAGGTGGGTCTTAGAACATGAAATTATGGCCCATGAAAGACAAAGATGTCACATGGCCTTTGTATGTTATCCCTTGAAATTTGGCGCTATATGGTACTCTTCAGTTGCTATCTTGCAGTACATAACATAATCTACAGATTTGCACTTCACATAGGAATAGAAAGCTTTTCTCTATCTCCTCTCACTTCCATCGCTACATCACAAATGCAGTGCACACGGAAGTTTAACAGATTCTGGGCTTAAGTTTCACACTAGTATTGCATTCACCACTTACCACAGACTCCTTCCGCCATGCTTGAATGGTAACCACCTCGCCAACCATGCCCAGGCCACCTGATGAAGAAGAAGCAGCTGCTGTACACAAACACAGTCATTACCCCCACCCAGTCCTTCAAGACACCTGCCCCTTGCGGAGGTACTAGTTAAGATACCAGGCCCCTGCAGATCGTACTAGTTAAGACACCTGGCCCCTGCGGAAGTACGAGTTAAGATACCTGGCCCCTGTGTAGGTGATAATTAAGGTGCTGTATAGTAGGCAGAAGGTTTTCACCATAGATGATATGTTTTCATTCAGTGGCTTAGCTGGGGCGGGGTACACTGGGGCTTGTATCCTAGCAACTGGGGGCTGTGCCCTACCAATGGAGGCTCACCCTAGAAATAATCAAATAACTATGTTAGTCAGTGGCAGGTCCAGGCCAGATCGGTAACAGTTTTACTCTGGTCTAATATGGAGCACACTAGCCTCGTAGTCAGGACTTCTCACTCCAGCGTTTGTCACTTGCAGTACTAACCCAAGTATTGCAAGTGACAAACGCTGGGGTGAGAAGGCCTGGGAATGAGGCTAGGAGCGCACACCAGATGGTGCACCATATACATTGTAGGGAGTAGGGACAGCATGCAGGCTGTGCATCCATAGTCTTACGTACATGATGAAGTGGGTGTGGCTGATATTCTAGTGCACACGATGTGGCTGAGACAAAACACTGTGTTCAACCAGCCATTTCACAAACTGCATGCTTACCATCCTGGCTCCCCCACCTCCAGTCACGGCCACGCACCACCTTCGCCCCAGGGAATATGCCCCTTGCCTCAACCCGACCAGAAATGGACCTTGGAGGTACCCTGGTTCTATGGTAGAGAGTCGAAGTTAGTTGGTCATTCTCAATTCACCTAATCAGACCATGCAATTTGAAAGTTACTTTGATGACTAATTTTTGTAAAGGCTGAAATGCCACTGGCTGTAGTCAACGAGCAATTCAGACACTAGCTGGTCTCATGTCCCAATTACACTTCAGTCACACAACACAGTGGCCACTCATCCACCCGTATTTATTTGCTCCCAACCTTTCGGCAGAATTCTCAGCATCAATCCTGTGAAAGGAGTGCTCTACGCTGTGTTTGCCAGCTGCGTAGCAGGGCGTGCAGAGATGGTACTCAAAGCACTTGACGCACTTCCACAGCATCCCGGCTATCCCTTCCACCAGGCATCCATGACACCTCAGCTGGGAGTGCACCAAACCTGCAGATGAAACACAAATCACCACGACGATGAAACACAGATCACCATGACGACGAAACACAGATCGCCATGACGATGAAACACAGATCGCCATGACGATGAAACACAGATCACCAAGATGACAGTACTGCATGCAGTATTGTGAGGTTGACACCAACTCCAGCAACCATGTGTGGACAGACTTGTACATTTCCCCCCATCCATCGGTACTAGGTCGCCTTTTATGCAAGCAGACAATTCTGTAGGGCTCGCGTCATAGGGTATACCATATTTAGAACGATCCTGCTTGACCACCAGCATGTGCATACTAGCAATCACACTATCAATATTTGAATGCTCGTATGCAGAGGGAACTTGGCAACACCACAGAATTTCGCCCTGAAACTATCAGCTCAAACTTTCCTCTGATCTTAAGACGTTGGTATCAGACTCCTGTAGTCGCTCGTTATGCATGCGCCTACATCTCCACGAGAAGGATGTGGTTAATTACCCCGTGCGCATGCATGCAGCAGGGGTAGAGTGATCAGTTTGTCTGTGGAGCACAAAAATTTGAGCAGTGAAGGCCTTGTTGATGGCTTAGTTCAGAATAGAATTCAGCGTGTACATAATTAACAGACCAGAGATTCTCTAGAGAGGCTGAGAAAAGCTGCATGAAAGTCGAAATTTTTATACACACCCTGTTTCTAACAACTAACGGTATCTCATTCTGCATGCTGTATTAAAAATAGGCTATATCTCATACACTTGTTGGGAAATGGCGGGTGCATCTGAGCAACGGGCCCAGCAAAGCTCATGCTAAAACAGTGCAGATGGCTGTTTATTCAATTACAAGGGGTTGACACTCCCATATTCGCTGTATTCACAGCTGCGACCGGGCTTATCCGCGCATATTTGACCCTGTATACTAAGGAAGGGGTGGAGTCACGATGCAGGGGCGAAATGTGCGCACGGTCAAACGGCTTGCTATGGGGTCAAGTGGTCAAACAGCAAAATGACAGTCAAGGTTTTTTTAACCCAGTTGCAGCTGTGACTGCGGTGTCTAAAGGAGTGTCACCTTGAATTATTCAGTGGGGAGCACATGCACTTGTAGGTATTGACCTCCTGTGTACCCAGCCTCATTGGAGAAATTCAACCAATTGATAATATGGAAGTAAATCTCACAACTCACCAGCAGGTGCACTGTCGAGCACCCTCAGGTCATACTTTCCTTCCTCCCCACAGCGGTACCTGCACCTGTTCCCACAGTCCCACTGAACCACCGCCGACCTGCCACCCTGCCATACCTCCACCACCGTCCCAACGTGGCCCTCCCCTCCGTCCTGATCCCCCCACGACCAGTCTGGACCGCGAACAACACGCAAACCTACATCCACCTCCATAATGTTGTCAGTGCATATGGAACGTCACGACGGGGAATTCCCATGTCTTAATTAAGCACGCCCCCAGGCAGCTTCAAGGCGAGTATAATCCCTCCTCCAATAGTTATGCGAGACTAGATGGCTGCTACCTGTGGGGGGGACAGAGACATGCTGTCCTTGCTGCTGGCCTCCTTGCAGACACTGGAGAGGGGATTGAGGCAGATGGTCGAGAAGGGAAGAAGAGACTTCGTCACTCTGACCCTCGATGAGTTTCTCAGCGGTAATAACTACCAGGGTGGTGTCTATTCCGTCTACCCTGTGCAGCTGTACGTAGACTGCATGGTGTCTGTGGGAGTGAGCTCCAGGGAAGAACTGGAACAGTTGTGGAAAGAGCACTACCGTCATGTCGATGTGCAGGACAGTGTGGAAGAACTGTTGGCGACCGAGGAAGAGTATAAGAGCTTTATTGCTGAGGCTGATGAAGAGCTGCAGAAGTATGAAGACACCATTGCGTCGGCCAGTGTGATCACAGCGGGCCTCCAGCTGCCAAGAGATTTGTCACTTTTAGAGGCGGTATCAGGACAACCTGTTTCATTGGAGAGCATCTGGACAAAGTCACGCTTTACACTGTTTGTTCTTCAGAGACACTTCGTCTGACGACCATGAATCCACCACCAGAAGGCTATAGCCCTGCAGCTGGACCGGTTTAAGGAACTGGACTGCCAGGTTGTAACCGTTGCTCGTGGGTCCCAAGAGAGTGGGAAGAAGTGGATGGACGATTTCAAGACCCCCTTTCCACTCTTTTTGGACATGGAACGGATCCTTTACCGGAAGCTTGGTCTGCGGAGGTCGTTGAAGGCCTCTTGGAACCTCGCAATCTTCATCTACTATGCTGATGCTGTGATGGCAGGGCGGACGGACAGGATGGCATATTCTGGGGATGATCTCAGTGTAATGGGTGGTGATTTTATCGTGGACTCTTCTGGCAAGCTCCTGTTTGCCCATCCCTCCAAAGAACAGTACGATCGACCTTATGTGGCTAAACTGCTTGAAGCCCTCAGGAAGCATTCAAGCCCAGCTGTGGAGTCAAAGTAGTTACTGTTATAAACAGACAAGGAAGTCTAATGATGCCCAATTTCTCAATCTGAACGCCAGACGAAAGTGTGCTGAATTCCTTGCTTCTTTGATATGAGTTGTATTGGTGATTGTGATTTGTTGTAGGACAGTTGGAAAACAATTTTGGTTGTAATTGGTATAGTCCAATATCAATTACAGTAGCGATAGCCTACTAACAAGAATATACAATTTCAGTATTCCCTGGAATGGATTAGTAGCTATGACATGGACTATGCTAAAATAAAATAAAGAAGCAAATGAAAAGAATAAGAACAAATCACAAAGCAACTTCCCATCCATCCGTGACAGTCAAACACACCAAAGTATGCTAACAGGTAGAGCTAGTCTCGCGGGGCCAGACCCACAAGCCCCGCGAGACACTAGCTAGACGCTGGCTGAAGTTTGAAATAATTATTTGGCGGGAAGTCTTCCGCGCATGCGCAACTGGATACATCCGGTTTGGGTTTATAATCAGAATTTGTACCTAGTTTTGGCGGGAAGTCGGGATGGCACACTCGCTAAGCACTTGCTTTACAGCCTGGGGGCTGAGTGTTCGTCTCCCCAATAACCGAGTACGAGTCTGGGCCACTCCGTACATACCGGTTCTCGACTTCCCCGCCTAGCAGCTCGAGTACGCCGGTTCCCATTTGACCACCGAAGCTAAAGGTGTTCTGGTAGAAAGCAGGTTAGCCTCCTGTGATTCCAGGACCGCCTATCCAGCGCTCCTGAGGCTTACACTTCGGTGTCTGACCTGTCACGGAGGGATGGGTTGTTGCTAGGTTGTTTTTTTTCTTCGTTTTTTTCCCTTTTTTCCTTCTTTTTCTATAGCTAGCTAACTAGCTCAGCCAACTTTTGTAGCTATTCCTTTTTTTCTGTTCCAGGAGGTTCTCCTTTTTTTTAATAAGAATGCCACAAGTATGTATATGTATAGCCTTGGTAAAGTAGTTGGTGTGCCTCTCCATGCACTATTACAATGCATTATGCATGTAACTTGTAGAACAGTGTGTTGTACAGTAGTTTATTTTTGATGTGGATATATTGGTCTGGCAGGAGGTACATACTTCAAGTACATAGGTAAAGGCCACCCTAATTCACATTCAGCACCTGACCTGGCTGGCTGGCCCTAATATACCCTCGCCCCTACTTCCAATAATATCCACTTCGTAATAACAATTATATGCTGTACAACGATAATTATTTATTACAGAGACTAGAAAGCTTGCATGCTTGTAGCTGGTGGATCATGACAAGCCAACAAAAAAGTTCATCCAAGTTTCTATTGTGATGCATGTAGCTCATGAGAGTGTAACAGCCTAAGCCTCGTTCCCAGCTCCCCCGGGCCTGGGAACGAGGCTAGTATATAACAATGATTGCTGCACTGTTATTCAAGTGATTGGGTTGCTGTGATACAATGTACATGATTGAACTGAACTCTTCCAGTGGTTCAAATGAGGGAGACTACATGTGATTCTGGGTGCGGAGGAAAAGTGGAAGGGAGGGAGGGTGGAGGGAACGCCATCTCCACCTTCTGGCTGCAGGTCGTGCCCCCGGCACAGCTGCAGTAGAAGCAGTTTTGTCTGCCTCGATGCTAGCAGACAAACATTGATCCTCACAGCAATGTCCGTGAGTACCTGCATGGTTGTCAGGGGTAACCCATGAACAGAACTGATTAATGAGAGAGTGGTATAATAATGGTGTGGCTGTACAAATATATGTAGTAGGAGCCCAGCTCCATTCTCACCCCCACGTTTGTCGCTTGCACTGCAAGCGACAAATGCTGCGGTGAGAAGGCCTGGCAGGAACCCATATCGAGAAGGAATGTCCAAGTTATAATCACACATAGAACATCGCTGGTCAAACTAAAACGTGCCCATATTAATCTTGCTATGTAAGAGGTGTACATCCTGTATGTAGTGTTGTCCGCATGCTGGTTTGCAGAAAAAAACATTTTTTGCGTGAGACCACAAGCACAGATTTCCAGCTTGCCGCATTAATTGGGTCAAGCACAAGCACTAGCTGTTAGTCCAGCATTGTTATTGTAGTTGGACGCTCCTTCTCATTGTGGGCTCCTGAACGTACGAAGAACCAAAAACTCTTGGAATGCTTTTGTGTTTATGTGTGCGTGGGACATGATGCAAACCAATGTGTGTTTTTTCCTCTTTCATCAAGATTCTTCATTGGGCACTGCCGTGTGTCTACCATCAGTCTACCTGATAGCACCACACGTGACCATATCTTCCATACATGTGTGCATGCGGTCGGTGGACAGGGGGATGCATGTGGGCATGCGGTGAACGGGGGATGCATGTGTGCGGGAAGGGGGATCCATGTGGTGGACAGGGGGGATGCATGTACGCATGCATGTGGTGGACGGGGGATGCATGTGTGACTGTACCTCTGTTATTGGCTTATTGCAGGCCAGAGTACATGCATGTGGTTGCCACCGGAGAGGCAACTTGTTTTTGGAGGGGAAAAAAGAGGCCACAGACACGTTGGAAAGAAAAGGCCGGGAGCATCTTTTCCCAATGTAAGGGGATATAGTATAGATTTATACCCACTGCTTATGCTGGTATGTACAAAATAACCTGCTTGATGCATGGTGAGGCTTGAAATTAGGTGGACCATTTTGGGGTTGTCACAGATCAATACATATATGCATCCACCCCGGCCAAGCTGCGCCTTCTGTCTGCCACTATACCTCCTCAACTCTGCAAGAGCTCGAGCCTGGAGGTAGAGCCATGCAGTGAGGAGATCAGACATTCTTCAAGCTTACTCAGCTGGAATAGGCTGATAGTGGTGTGGCTGTTAGCCTCGTCCCCGCAGGCCTCCATGCTAGCTTTTGTCGCGTATATTATATACTGCAAGCGACAAAAGCTAGGCATGGAGGCATGGGAACGAGGCTAGTGGCTGTGGCATGGCTCCATGCAGCAGCCGGCTAGACCAACACTACAGTAGTTCCTGTAAGCATCTAGTAATTACCTCTTGCATGCAGGTGACCTATTCACCCGTTGTGAGACAGAAGGTCGAGCGATATTGTATGCACTTTTTGTATATACCTGATGTCTTAACACTTCACAGTAAAGCTGCACAGATCGACTGCATATGAAATCTCACTTCTGACAATGGAAATAGGTTCCAGAAAGGGCCAGGGATCATGCATGGAGTTGCATACAGTTTAGCGTGGAGATTGTATGCCCCTGCAGGCGTCCAGATCCAGATGTAAAGTATTAACTACCAAAGGGACATAACAACAACAGTGGACAGGGATACAACAATTTTGTACAATGTACGTTAACATCAATTCACTAGCCATAAAAGTGGGCGTAGCTAAGAGCAGATAGCAAGGTATGTGCAGCTACTAGGGAGTTTCTCCTTCAGCTGTGCTGAGAAGCTGGCAGGCAACACACTTTGATAGTCGAGCACCACATGCTGCATAAAAGAACACAACAGCAATAAAAAAAAGGATTTGTCATGCTATACCTCATTGGGATACATAATGGGCCTACAGAACCTATGTATGTGAGATGTGGTTCATTCATAACCATCCTTACCCCCTAATGGGGAAGTAAATTGGAGCTATTTAATGATATTCATGACGACCATGGGGGCTATTTGTGTCAGACTGTGTCAAGTATAAGCTTGCAACCAAGATTAGCCACAGTTGGCTTCACAGGTACCAACGGCACAGACACATCCTCCAACACACAGAATAATAATATATTATAGGCTGTTAATCATATTCATGATCTACAAAATAAGTCAGATTACGTCCCTTGTCGCAGTCACGGTCAGGGTATGGTTGGACAGAGGTTCAGTACTCAGTTCAGCTATAGCTTACTTATCTCTGAACTTTTGTCCCACATTTCGGTTCTTTCTCTCGTCTCATTAAAGCAAGAGTATGGAATCTTTTAGCCCATGCCCCAAACCAGCTTTCACTGTTCACAGTGGTGCTTATACAAACATGCTATGTCAGACTCATGACGATGAAGGGAGGGAGACGAGAGCTGGAGAGACCCCTGAAGAGAGCTGCTATGGGCTACCCTATCACAAATGCCATGAATTCGAAGGAAGCGAGAGCTTGGGCCAGACCTCTACACAGAGAGCTGCTTTAGGGGCTGGACTCACATGGACACAGTTAGGGAAGCAGTCCAACACATCCTAAGAACAAGGTTAGGAGCAGTTGCTGATCGAAGTGAGTGAAGCTACTTGTACCATCAATGAAAGTAGAGAGAGAACTAAATGGAACACGCGTACACAACTGCAACACTGCAATGTGCCCACAACAAAATCAGGCCATCCCTCTTTTCTTGTCCATTTTCTATGTGTGTTGGGGAGTGCCTATGAACTACGCTAACAGTACCGTAGTGTCCCGTTAATACGCCCCCCTATTTTGTACACTACATCCAGCCCAAAGAGGGGAGGGGGCGTATTTTCGAGTACGCAATTAGTCTCGATTATACGCCCCCCTCAAAAAGTTTCGCTACGTTTATGACACTGCCAAGGTTCATGTTCACAGTTACAAAAGTACAAACGGATCGCCAGTACTGTTCGTGGTCGTCATGCGTGGTCTCCCTACATCGGCGAGAAGAGCTGCACTTCAACTCGAGGGCTATAACATCCACGACGACTTCCACGACTTCGCTGTAAGCCATCCTCAAGAACAGCAATGCTGTCGGTCATGAACCACGGAACATTTCCTGGTATTTCCTACGGAAGAGTGGCAGCGAGATGACTTGTACCGTCGGCATCAACGGTGACTACTAGATCTGAGATCTGCACGTGTAGGTTAGATATTCCAGAAGACGCTTACCAGGGGGCGTTATAACGAGTCAAACTACCCTGTGCAGGAACTTGGGCGAAAAAGAGGGGGAGGGCGTATTTTCGAAGGGGGCGTATTAGCGGGACACTACGGTATTGCCACATGAATGAAATTGGCACAATTCTCTGTGCGGAAAACCAACTAGCTACTAGTATGCAAAACCATATACGGCAGCTAGCCATATATACACTTACTAGAACAGTAGTTGTGACGGCATGATCCATACATACGTGAAACTTGCTCCTTTTGACATAGCACACAAGTTGCTACAAACCTTTGAACTGGTGCCTGCAGTTGGGATACAACCATTCACTTACATGTATAACTATTGTTAATATGTACACTGATGTTAGCCTCATTCCCAAGCCTTCTCGCCCCAGAGTTTGTCGCTTCCAGTACTAACGTGGGGGAAGGCCTGGTAAAACTCGTCACAATCAGTGGACGTCGGTGGATGTGTGGAGGAGTGGTAAATTCCCAGTTAGAATGTAAGTAAGTTAGTGCTCATAGTCAGAAGCCACTAAGGGACACGAGCAGTCAACATCAGGCAGTCTTGGCGATGTTTTGGGTGTCTAGAAGCCGCCTCAGAGCTGCACAAAATGAATGCGCCACACCTACACACATCCACCCAACGTTCATATATGCCACTGCATGTGACGACTTTAAATTTACCAGGTCTTCCCCCATGCTAACTGCAAGTGACAAATGTTGGGGTGAGAAGGCCTGGGTACGAGCTAGCCTACGCAGATGTGCCTAGATCCTTACCCTGCAATCCGGGCACTTCTTTGCTCGAACTGCACAGTCACTGCACATATTCACATGACCACAGGGAAGGAACTTAACGTCAGCTCCCTTCTGGCATAGAAAACATGGCACCAATTCAGGAAATCCTGCAGAGGGAAGGATATACACAAATGTAATATGTCGTATACAGTTTATGCTACTACACAGTCTCTTGCCCAGCTGGAAGCACCTATGGTAAATCCGTATGCTAAGTTTTGTTCACAAACATTTCACACGTCCACAGGATATGAATGTACCAATAGAAATTAACACGTACTGTATTGTCGATGATGTTCCTGCTGGGCATAAGACTATACATATATGTAGGCTCATGTGATAGTTTAAGCCCATATGTGGCTCCAATTAATGTCCTGATTACATTCCATGCTACGCAGCTATACCAAAGAGTGCCCAATGTTACCAGACGGATTTTCCGTAGGTGTTTCTGGCTGGGCACGAGACTAGTTTCTACAGTGAGTGTTCCAATACTGAGCCATACTAAAGAGATACCATTAGATTGACCTACTGTGAAGTAGCACTTATAAGCTCCGGGATGGACTGACAATTCAGGAAGAACAAAACTGATTGAAACGATTTGCACACAAACTAACTTCTGACAGATTCATCCAAGGTCTTGGTTAAAGGCTTTCCAGTATAAGGGTTGGGGTCTTTGTGGAAGGACACACGTTGATCTCGCTGTGTAGTCGACCCACTAGAAGCATCCTTGTTGAAGCTTTTACCAAACTGGGGTAGCTTGGTATCAGAGACGGGAGGTGGACTATGGACTGCACCAGGAGAGGGAAGTTGATGACTAATGTCCTGCTGTGAGTTTGTGGTTGACAGAGAGTGCACAGGAACAGAATGTTCCTCTAATTATTACACACCAGCACATAGATAACGTTTCCAGTGGCTGTCATAAATTTACATTCATTCTATGGATGCAGTATTAAGAGAGCAAAGATGCAGTAATACATACATAATATGTATGTGGCACTATGTGCTGACCTCAGATTTTGTGACAATGGCACGTGTACCACCAAACGGTTGAATGTAGTGTCGCAGGCTGCCATGGAATGAGCTGGGTCTGCAGGGGTGGGTGAGCATGCAACTGCTGCATGAGTAGCAACGTCCATTCCAAAATAAACTGCATATCATTTTGGAAAATTACAGTTGAGCACAAGAGTGTGCGGTGAAGCTTAAGACATTTCATTTACCCTTGCAATATGTTTTTTTCCTCTGAAACACTGTTGCTTGCGCAATCATGCTGTTGGCTCCCTCACCCTATGTCTCTGGAAAAGGCCACCATGAGTGAGGCCACATCAGAGTGACAAATCTGCATGGGGCTGATGCCCATTGTGCCCTGGGTGTGAAGGTTGGCCCCTTGCTGCACCAAAAACAGGGCTACTATGGCATTGGGAGGGAGTGAAGGTCTTCCCAATCTCTCCAACTCTTTTTGAACCTGCAGAGGTATATGTGCAAATCAAGCTTAATTGTCCTCAGACAGGTACAATCCGGATAGCCTCACCAGAATCCTCTTAAACATACAGAGAAAACGATACACAAGACAAAGTGTGCTATAGTGATGGAGATTACAGACCAAAGTTTGGAACAGTTTGGAGTCATCGTACTCTGTTCATGAGGTCAGTTCCACATCTCAGCACGTTTATCATGTGTTCCACATCTGAGCACGTTTATCATGTGTTCCACACCTGAGCATGCTGATTGTGTGATCAAGGATGGTATTGTCCACCCAGGAAATACGGTGATGTTTCTCCAATGCACGATGTGTAATAGTCAGTTTCTCAAATCCACTTAGCTCTACCGCATTCCTTGGATTGCATAATCTTGCTCACATTCGGCAACCAAACTCAAACAAGATTGACACGATGGGGTCAAAATGTTGGATTGTACCTGCTACCAACAAAAGTTCCTTCTGAGTTAACTATGACGAGAGAACAGTGTTAAATCAATTCAGGTTTATATGCGATCAAGAATGTTGTACTATGTAGGACAAAGAGGTTGTACTGGCATGCATTTGTTGTCCGCTACCTTTTTCATCTGAGGGGTATCGTCTGATGGCTGCTGCATGGTGTCCCTCGCAAGTGCAAGGTGTAGTGGTGTGTCTCCAGATTCATCTGTGGCGTTTACATTAGCTCCAAATCCCACGAGCCTTTCAACTATCTTGATGTAGCCCTCGTGCACTGCGATGTGCAGTGGGGTCAGTTTTATAGTGTTCCTTGCATCAATGTCACAGGACGGCTGCAAGGAATGGAGGAAAATTCAACCTCTACAACCTCAATCCTTACAAAGATGGATTTCTCCCGGTCATGGCTTATAATTATGTGCTGATCTCCCCAAACTTCCCCTTTCGGGACCAAAGTTATTACCCCGTGCGTGCATGCAATCAAGGGGTAGAGTGATTGCTGTTTTTGTCCGTCTGTCTGTCAGGTATCAGTGGACACAAGAATGAGCCGTTTGGGTGAAATAGCAGCCTTGTTTTGCTATGTATAAGTTACAGAGTCATATGAATAGCTGTGAAAGGCTTTCGTTCTCTGTCCAAAATATTGAACTAAACCACACAGTCCGTGCATTGAACATTGCTGCAAACAGTGAGCACACGCATGGGGTAGATGCTCTACTGGGCACTTCTTATGTTCTTGTTAGAAAGGTACTTTGTTTCCAAAAGTATGCATGCCCACCTGAAACGGTCTCTTCCCACAGTCCTTCCAGAGTGCAAACAAGGCCGACTAACAGTAGCTCTAACTTATTCAGTGGTGGCAACTGCACAGTGCAATGAGCAGGAAAACTGGCTGGTTGGATTTCAATTGCCTGGTAAATATGCACTCTTATCTCTTCATCCTTGGATGTGTGTAAGCGATTACTACCATGCATAGATGAGCAGATACAGCAACCATGCTCCTCTTAGAGCAGACACTATATACAGTGCATCACACTTGGGTGTATTTTCAGGACACTCTGTACGTGTTGGTCTGCTGGGAGCCATGACTGTAGTGATGTTATTCATAAGTGAATCCTTGCAATCACCATGTTATTTCAGCATGACTCACATGGCAAGCGAGAAGAGAGACGACGTCACAGTGGTCATTTGCCACAGCCACATGCAGAGGAGTAGATCCATTGTCCTTTTTGACATTGATGTGCTCAGGACAATACCGTGCTATCTCTTCTATCCCCCTGTACACAATACATGCATGCAGTAGATGATATAAGCAGACACTTCTAACTAATGACTATACCATTTCAACTCATGACATGGTTTGTATATAATTGGAATGAGCCTCCCCACACTGGTGACTGTAACAGCGTGTATTGACTATTATATTTTCTGTGGTAAAGTCTGTCTGTATATGGAGAAATTGCTTCTTGGATTAACATTAGGCTGCATGCACCCTTTGCGTAAAAGATATGTTCTGTTGCTATGGCAACAACACTTCTTGCTGGTTAACATGCATTTAGTGATCTGTGGACAAATTTAGCCTCATGAGGTTGTACTATAAATTATATGCACTTCCAATGAAATTTGTATGGGCTTCATTGAAAAAGTGACTGTCACAAGACGGGATGGGATGTTGCTGCCACGGCATATGACAAAAATGACAGCACACAAACACATCCAACAACACAGTTGCTTACGATACAAATCCAAATCCAACAGCGTCATGTAAGGGGGTCATGAGTTCAAAGTTGAGCAGTGATGGATCAGCCCCATGTTTCAGCAGAATCTCAACTGATCGTCTCCTCTGTGAGAATACTGCACGGTGCAGTGGGGTTTTCCCCTTTGAATCCTACATGCAGAGGTAAAACCACTGTAATCAGTGGGGTTTTCCCCTTTGAGTCCTACATGTACATGCAGAGGTAGAACCACAGTAATCAGACGGGCAAGGGGATATATCATGCTACAAAATATGTGGGATCCCCACAGAGATATGTGACCTTTACCGTTGGGGTACCTTTAACCGTCGGGGCCCCGACGGTTAAAGGTACCCAAATGGTAAAGGTATAATGCTACCTTAAGGAAGTGAGGCTATCCATATATAGCCAGCAGTGGAATTGGCTTGATTTGCAGCCAGCTGGGCTAGGAAGGTCTAATCAACAACGCTACACATGCACTCATCACAGAGACCTATAGCCACAAGGTGTACAATCAATAGACCCTTCAGGAGTACCGTAGTTGCCGATTATTTCGCGTGCCAAAAATTTCGTGGTCTAGCCACTAAACGTGACACACAAATATTTCGTGGTGGGAAATTTTCGCTGATTACTTCCGCGAAAAAAAATTCCGCTCGTAATAACTTACTATTGACACGTGCGATCGTGCTGATGGAGCGATCGAACTAGTATGCATGGCTACCACGTCTACAGCGAAGCAACTGCTGGGGAAGAGCTACTGTGTGAGCGTGAGCCCAGGAACACGAAGGACAGTAACTGTTATGCCTAGCGCTAGCTGTGGAAATATATTTCGCGGGTTTAATATTCGAGGTCTTACTTCATCCGCGAATACCGCGAAAATTTCCCCACCGCGAAATTAACTGCAACTACGGTATTGTCATTGCTGTAGAGGTCTGTGTAGCTAGGAGGACTCAAGATGAAACTCTGTCGGTGCAACCAGTTCAGACGTTTGGACCCTCATACATACAGTGGTCATCTTTAGATATGTCAATACATAGAGACCAATACTGGAAGTGCAACACCTCCACTGAAGATAACCACTGTATTGGGGTCAAAATATATGGTCTGATTAATTGGGCGAGCGTGAGCGAGCCCCACACTAGCCGTAGTCTCGCGCGCGGCGCTATATGGCGCTGTACAACGTATATGTATGTATGTTGATCTGTCTCCCATACCGTAAATCGGGCGCGTGCAATATAACGAAACATTGCATTCATTTCCGGACGTCGTACCGTAAATCTCCGCCGTGCACGAGAGTCTGGCACTGACACTATGGCGACAACACAATGAACAAAGACACAGATCGATCGTGAACTACCTACCTCTGTACCTCCCCAGTGGCGACAGCAAAGACGAACACCGCTGGTGGACCTACCTATTCATTGACCTCAGAGCTGTAGCTACGTGTACGTGTCCTGCAGAGCACAATCATCATTGGTGTGCTGGACCAGTGTGCAGCATGCATAGCTATAGGTTTTATACCTGCCATATTGCCGCTAGACTGCTTCAGCTAGCCTCACTCTGTGTTGTGCATATGCGACAGTCTACTCAGTTTGGTGTTATATTCTGTGACCTGAGCTGTTCTCATGTAGCTAGTCACATTCTGATGACAGTCTTGTACGTACAACTGTTCCACATAGCTAATTTCGCACATGCACTCGCTCACGCTCGCCCGACAATGTCGCACATTCCACTAGTACCGTAGTGTCCCGTTAATACGCCCCCCTGTTTTGTACACTACATCCAGCCCAAAGAGAGGAGGGGGCGTATTTTCGAGTACGCAACTAATCTCAATCATACGCCCCCTCAAAAAGTTTTGCTACGATTATGACACTGCCATGCCAAGGTTCATGTTCAAAGTACAAACGATCGCCAGTACTGTTCGTGGTCATCATGCGTGGTCTCCCTACATCGGCGAGAAGAGCTGCCACTTCAACTTGAGGGGCCATAACATTCACGACGACTTCGCTGTAGCCATCCTCAAGAACAGCAATACTGTCGGTCATGAACCGCGGAACATTTCCTGGTATTTCCTGTGGAAGAGTGGCAGCGAGATGACTTGTACCGTTGGCGTCAATGGTGACTACTCGATCTGAGAGACATGAGAGACGATCTGCAAAGTTGCGCACGTGTAGGCTATGATAATTATTCCAGAAGACGTTCACCAGGGGGGTGTTATAACGAGTCAAACTACCCTGTGCAGGAACTTGGGCGAAAAAGAGGGGGAAGGCGTATTTTCGAAGGGGGCGTATTAGCGGGACACTACGGTATAGTCTGGTTTCATCCAATCTACTGTAAGCTAGTTACAGGATTACCATGAACGTACGTACCTGCACATTAACTTGCACTTTTGGGTGAGTAATGATAAGCTCCACCACATCGTAATGCCCAAGAAAGGTAGCCAGTGCTAGTGGAGTCAAACCGTCCCAGTTCTTTGTGTTCACATCAGCTCCAGCATCCAGTAGAACCTTAGCTGCTACTCCACTGTTGCTGTGTGTGGTAAGTAATAAATACCACGGTAACAGGCGTAATGAAATAACAGGAGGATAAACCTTGAGGAGCAAGGTCACGTTAATGTTTGTTGATGGTAATATACAGATAAGAATTTTGCTACTCACATGTAGGCACAAAGGTGAAGTGCCTTCTCTCCGCCATCATCCTACAACAAAGACAATATGGATGTGCACTTATACCTTCAGTCCCACAGTACATGGCGTTTGTACATCCTCTCTGTTACATTTTCATGCGGTATGCAGTAAATCCCTAATGCTATCTGGAAGGAATTTAAAGTGTACTACGACACTGTATGGAAACTTATAAGTGCTGAGCTATATAGACCAAGGATATACGGACTATACAATATAGTACCTAGGTTGGGCTCACTGTCTCATAAGCCTCCACTGCTAACACCAAATGGCACAATGTTTTTAAAAATCTCAAGTGTATTAATATACCTCCATTTCTAAGTCAGGATGGAACTGGAGAAGTGCTCTCAGGACAGGAATGAAACCCTCTATCACAGCAACATGAACAGGACCTTTGCCCTCGTACTTGGTGTTCACCTATGAAAAGGAAATGCTTACATCATACATACTGTAATGCAACGATGAGAAACCTTAGCGCTTTGCGAATCTTATATAGGCTAATTCAAGCATTTCATGATCTTATCTTTCACAATACTTGTGGCTGCACTTTTGCAATCTTAGCCCTTCCCTCAGTTAGGATAAGGCCACTTCACACCTCCATTCCCTTCATGAGTTGCTATGTGAATTCCCAGCCAGAAGGACATTCTGAAGTATGGACAATTAGTTGCCACTTGACAGTTAAATGCAGACCCATAGCCAGGGGGGGTTCGAGAGGTTTGATAAGATTGAACCCCCTAAAATTATGGAGCTGATCAGTATCATGTGACTATACTGCACATGCACATGGCACACATGGACTAGCTATAGCTGCGATGGCCGGGATGAAAAGAAAGGCCAGTCCCAGATCAAGATTCAGAATGTACTTTTGTTCGAATGAGAGAACGAGCAGTGTTGAGCCAGTGAAGACAAACTAGGACTATCCGGCGCCAGTACCTCTTCTTCTTCTTCTAGTGCCTCCGTCACTGTAAGCCATGAGCCTGAGTCTATGGAAGTTATAAATGACCTAGGGTTTATTATAAAACCCCAAGGAAGTCTCTGAGCTGCTGACGGATCACAATACAAACCAGGCAGTGGCTTTGCCTTTTCTAAGGTGTCTGCTTATGGCTGCAACAGATCTTTCCAGTACAGACGGGTTGGAAAAATACCCATGGTTGGTATAAGTAAAGCTGTAGATGGAGGGTTTTGCTGTTCACCAGAAACGTTGGTGCCCTAATTGTGACTAAGTCTTTTACTAATAAATACCACACTCATGCTGTTGAGGATGCCGTGGATTTTCAACCTTTGTATAGAAACACCAGAATCAGACACTGATGTGTGCATGAACACCGAGCTGTTCCATCAAATCCAAGAGAAACGGCATATTGTCAAGTGCTGTGCAGAGAGTATCCTCTATTGTGGCACACAGTAAGGTTGATCACCCTGGCAATCATGGATACTTTTGCCCATAATTATGTTAACTGTCATAGCTCATCCGATCGTGACCCCATCTTGAAAGCACATGCACCTTGAGAAGCCCCGGCAAAGAAATGCCATGTACGTTTCTCCTCATATTCAAAACGAAATAATCGAAATACTTGAAAGGATAATTCAGAACAATCTAATCAAAGAAGTTACTTCTTTGATTATATCGTTATCTTTTAACCAATTATTTGCTGAGTCACATCCCAGAAGGCTTCAGCTAAGTAGCATACTTTCTGTATTAGGATAATTATATTTCAATTTTCTGTACAATCTTTCTGTATACATACAAGGGTGGAATTCATGGTGAGCTTGAATGTAGAGGATGTCTCGTACCATGCCGCATGAAAGCAGTGTCCATGCAGTGTGAAGGATCAGAGTGATGGCAACAACCATGAGATGCTCATGATGTACCAGATCAAGCCTTTCACATTTGCTTTCCATGTTGAGAGTGAGACGGTCACGGAAACCAGAAAGCAATGGCAGTGCACAGCATGAAGGTGCTACGAAGCCCATCCAGGTAACTGAAAATTACACTCCTGGTATAGAGAAAATTGTGCAGCGTAATATAATTAATTTAATGTAAATAATTCGTTCGAGTGATAGGAATGGCGTACGAAGATTCTGACTACACCTTCATGATCGCTATCATGCACTGTCCCAACCGTACAATTTTGGTGCTGAAACTCACCTTGGTGGTGGAGATACAAGCGCTTTTGTTGTGCCGTCGGCCACCATTGCTCGATCACTCTCTTCGACGTTGGTTGCCAGTACAGTCTAACGAAGGCCCCACAAAGATTCTGACCACACGGCCGTGATCGCTGTCGTCCACTGACGCTTACATGCCGAAACTCACCGTGCTGCTAAGTTGTGAGTGCTGTAATAATGTCTCGTCTTCCTTTTGGTCGCCATTGCTCGCGATCGACTGGAGCGTGGATGCCACGTGGCATGTGCGTTAATTGGAACGAACTTTAGCCTGCGCTACGTCGCAACCGGGGTTGCGACGCGGCTTATTCGGTACTTGAGAGCACTCCAAATAATACTGATCTTCCCTATATATATATAACTATCGTGGTACTCACATGATGTGTGATAATTGGAACGAACTGTTACACTTAGCTTGTGCTACCGTTTAACCGCGGCTACCAGGAGTGCGGTTGCCCCTCGATGACTGTGAAAACATTTTTCAGTGCTTCGCATGGATTGGAACAATCAGCACTACGTGCCACTGTTCACTGCCTTTGGCAGTGCCTGTATCAACCCCCCATCCTGGAAATCCTGCCTACGGGCCTGAAATGCTGATGCGTGTGATAGCATATGGGTGGTACTAGTAAGTTGCATGCACAGACTTACACAGCTTCACTTTAGCATCGTTATTACAGACTACAGAGACCGTAGATGAACGATGAACACAGATATCTACGTACCTCGCTGGGGTACTTCTGTAGGAAGGTTATGATCGTGGAGACATCCCCAGCTGCTGCAGCTACACATACAACGTCAGCACATTCAGCCCGCGCCAGGGAGAGCAGCTGTATTCTTAATGCTCCACCCACCTCAATGATGTCTGAAAATGGTAAAAATTGATTGAGATAGTCTGTTTAAAAAAACACATGAAAGAAAATCCATTACACAATTAACTAAAAACACAATGATGATAGCTTGGCTCCTGCACACCTGAAGGTACATTTATGGGAATAGAATTTGATCTACTGTCCTGGACCTTGCCACACTCTGTACCATGGACATCCACAAATACCGCAAACACACTCTGACAGGTACAGTTGCCTAGGATACACTTGCTGGTGTGCATCTCACCTGCCGCTTCCTCCATGGGAGTCTCCCCAGAGGCAAGGGAAAGACAGAGGGGGTTGAAGATCCACCTTCTCCCATTGACAGCCACCCTAATGTCACCATTGCCTTGGACCTTTATCACCCGACCAATTTGACCAAGTGACTATGAAGACAACACAAAAATGGGATTTTGGTATACAGAGCTTGTTCGTTTAATTTATTAATGAGGAATTTAGTTGCCTAGTGAGATTTTGGACTGTGAATCTCGAATCCCATGCCTCAGTTCCACTACACAGGGGGATTTCTTTCTCCTTCAGGGTGCACTCACCCCTACCCATAAGCATCGAGAAGAAGGGTAAATTTGGAGAGGACGTTAGGCTGTTAGCTATAGGCCTGGGATCCATTGTTTGGGCCATTGGGATAGCATTGATTATCTGTGTTTGTAAGAATTCTCAGTGTATTTACCAGTGCCATGTCATCATTCCAGTCCCCATGGCCGGTTTGGAGGCTGTGGACTTGGACCATGTCGTCAAGAATACGAACCACATCACCATAATGGAAAACTGGAACATCTACCTGTATGTAGCACACAAGATTGGATGGAGAGATCATATTAAACCTGTCTCACAACAACTACCTTGAAATATACAACGGATCATTCCCCAGATGTACATTGGCAAATGGCAAAAGTGCTGTGTATGAGATATTTGCTTGCCTTGGTTAGTGTTCCAGCATTGAGGAGTAAGATCTTGTTGTTGGAGTACCTGACGATTACATTTCCCGTGTCATGAACAGTGGTTACGACTCCATCCCTGCCAATAAACTGTTGCAAGGTGCACAAAGCAAAGAGATGGAGAGAGGTAAGAGATGGAGCTGTAACAATGCTTCCACAAGTACAAGGTGTAGTAGGTGTTTGATCCTCAACGTAGCACCAAAAGGAGCCTTCAACTGATGTTATTAGATCAGCTTCTGAAATCATAACTTCTTGACCAAAGCACAATATGAACTACGGCCCTTCCCTTCTTTAGTGTACAGACTCAACATACTGCCTGCAACTGTGACTATATAGCACATACATTAATTTGGAATGAAGACCCAAAATCTTAAAGCTTCCCTCATCAGTATCTTCTACTTCATATTCCAGAAGATTGCCACTCTATTTATGAGATGGCAACTTTGAATATCAACACTGGTCAATTAAGCAACCGATTAACTCGGAGTCCGTAATATAGACATACCTCTGCCATATGGTCATTCCATCCTCCGTGATCTTCCTGTGCTATTCTGAAGAGGTCTGGATCCAACTCCACCCTGACTGTATCGCCAGCAACTAGCTCCTGATGCTCAAATGGTATGTCAGGTGCACCTGGATGAGTGACAGTGACAGCTGCCTAATACGTATAGGCAGAAGCTTATGAGCTGGTCTGCCACTCCCATGAACGTTATCACATGGTTTGCAGAAACGCTGGATACGGACTTATTTAGAATCCTCGATGAAATGCAAGCTAACGTACCCTACCTCTGTATGTGCACAGACACCATGTAACCAGCAGAAAGGTTGAATCTCATCATATCACATGTTGCTATACACATAGCATTTGTGTAACAGTAGTTATGTCTCACGTAATTTCCTACATGTATATGTAGAGCGGGCAATAATTGGCATATTGTTTCCCGTATTACCCATCATCAAGGCGTGACTGAATGGGGGGTGCTGATTGGTTATGTGTACGTATATAGCAACCATGCACAAAAAATGGTGCAGTGAGAAAGCTGACATTGGAAGTTTCAATTACCAGGTGCGGAACTCACCGAGTAGAGGCAGGTGGTCAGGGTAGTAGCAGCCACCACTTCCAGCAATCAGACACTGCAAATCAACCTGTTCAAGGTTGCAAAGATGCCATAATCTTGTGATATGCCGATTACACAAAACGTAGGAAGAGGACGTGTGTACCATCGAACTAGCCATGTCCACAGGCTTACTACAACTGGGGCAGCCTGGAACAAGGCTGTCACTGACTTGGATACTCAAGTGACGGATTGGATGATGGAAGCTATTTCTACTTTTAGACCTACCACACACACACACACACACACACACACACGTCATACCTTCCCCTTATGTCCAACCCTGTAAAAATTCTTGATGTGGGTCGCATTCCATTCCACCTGTACAACACTCCGCTGCAATGAGAAACAGAATCGGGAACAAAGAAATGGTACCACTGAAACTCCACTGCATTATCACTGTATGCAGCAACTATTACATCCTTACAGCAGTTTCATTTCCCCATCCTACAACTTGGAGCACCCTTCCTGGTGAACCAGCTCCACCTGCATGTACAAGTGTGCACAATCACACCCACGTCCAGTATCTCTCACTCTGTGCAGGGAATTTCCATAAACACCTGGGACCTCTAGATCCATACTCCAATACTAGCGACCAATAGCAACCCCCAAAGCTTCATCCACTAGTATAAAACACAGCATTGCTCACCATCCTGGTCCCCCCATTTCCAATCGCAGCTCCGCACCACCTCAGCACCCATGAAGACGCCCCTTGCAGTCACTCTGGCAGAGTAGTACCTTGGTTGGAGTCGGGCTCTGGGGAGTGAGTATAGGTAGTGGTATTATGCAAACCCCAGTTGCCATACCAACCCCAGCATAGATTATGCCATAATTAGCTGTAGTATGGCAAATACATTCACGATGAATCATCAGCACATTCCATTGCTGAGTCCATAGGTCATAATCACAGGAATGTTTCTACCATTTTTGTCATGGGATTTCTACTATCAGTGCAAACTGAAACCCAAGATGGAAACAGAGTGGCCTTGGAATGAGGCTACGATCAGCCGCTGGCTACAACACTCATACATGTGTAGATAAAGCACTTTACTTTGTCTCCGGCGAGTCTGGTGTGCTGATTCTCACAAAGTCGTGCTCCAAACAGTGCACACCATTCATGTAGCACTGCGTGCAAAGCACGTAGCCGTAGCATCTCGCACACTTCCATATCATGCCATGCAATGGCTCCTTCTGGCACCAGTTACACATCACACAGTGGATAGTGCCTGCAAAAAAAATTCTAGTCGGTACACAAATCTAACAGACAGCAGCCTTGTACTCAGCTTCTCAAGTATCAACTTTTCATATGCGTGGAACAAGCGGAAACTGAAAACTGTAAACGGAGTTTCTCCTAACAGTTTAGTAGGCTTCATACAACAATGCTTACTATGAGTGTACAGCAGCACTATAGCTACCTGGGTCATACTTCAACATGAGGCCTAATTGAAGCTAACCTGTTTCCTATGGCCCCGTTTAGTTTCTACATTTCCACTTGCCAGACAAGGCTACACAAATGCTATACAGAAGACAACTGCTGACACCTTTGTTTCTCAAGAAGGACAATATACCTACAGTAGTAATCAACGAAAATACGATGATCACTCACCAGTCGGTGCATTGTCGAATATTCTCAAGTCATACTTTCCCTCCCTCCCACAGCGATACCCGTATCTGTTCCCACAGTCCCACTGAACCACTGCCGACCTGCCATCCGGCCCTACCTCCACCACCGTCCCAACGTGGCCCTCTCCTCCGTCCTGATCGCCCCACGACCAGGCCGGACCACGAACAACACGAGCACCCACCAGTTCCATATGGCGCTGGCAGCCGTGGCTACACAAATTATGAATGCAATGGGCGGTTGCTCGGGAAGGGAAAATCCCTAGGGCCCTAGGCGCCAGGCAATTCCACCACGTGACAGTCTAATATTATGTTAGGCTCTAAACTCTGCGCTGAAGGCGGTCGAGTAACTGTTTCATAATGGAGTGGTCTGCTGCGTGGCCGTGGCCCCAGAGGCACGCGATGTATAACGTGACGAATGGCATTCCCACTGAGTAAGCTCAAGATAATTTGTGTTAGATAGATTAGCAGGTGATTAGTGTGAGGCTAGCCTGGGGACCAGGCTAGTATAGTACTGGTTGTGGCGCCATTGGAGAGACTTTGTGATCATGTTTGAGCTGGTCTCGCGAACCCACAATTTAGACCTTTGCGAATTATGCTGAAAAATTGTCCAATTTATGCTATGCTCCGAATTGCTAATTATGCTCTAATCATAGATCCCGAAAAAGCAGACAAACAAGGAATGCCATTAACCAGCCTCAGTCCCATCCCATTGAAAAATGTAGAATTTAGGGATGGGATGGGACTGAGGCTGGTTAATGGCATTCCTTGTTTGTCTGCTTTTTCGGGAGTCGATCGGGGTGGCCATCACTAAATCATTTGTAATTTTTGTAAGAAAATTTTTTGTTTCTAGTTTGTGAGGTTTTTTGAGCGCATGGAATGCGTAACTTTCATGATGTCATTTTATTAATTGCCTTGATGGATGTGAACCTTCTGCTGGGCACTGAGCAGGCTTTGATGCTTCATTCTATTTCCACTACCAAAACTCTAACCTCACTCACAGTATTGGTGGTATATACATGTTCCGCACTGTAGTTATTACGTCATGAAAAGAAAGCCACGCCTCCATGATGGCATAGTCACGATAGATCTTGGCAAGAACAGGTTGGTAGAAATTCCTCGCAGCGGTAGTGAGGCACCAGATGATGGATTCACAAGGATTCAGCTGATCACCAAGCGCCCAAAATGCTGTAAAAAAGAATGCAACGTGCGTTTGCATGTGAACTGCGCATGCGCATTTGGCACGCGTGACCTCTGGTTGCATCAAAATGGCTTTGTGCTAGCAATTCACGGAATCGTAGCTAGCCAGCAGTGCCTTTCTTGCCAGTATGTAGTCAAAAGGGCCGAAAGGAGCTACTACGACGAAAGCGATGTTGTTCTGTGAGTGAACTAGCTCAGGAAATGCTTTTGTTGTCCAGCTATGCTAGTCAAAGAGAAAGAAGAAGAAGAAAGAAAGAAAGAAAGAAAGAAGATGACGAAATCGGAATTTTACGGCGACTTATTACTCGACTCCCGCGTACTCTCAGGTACGTTTGCGAGTGTTTTTGTGAACTGCTAGGCAGTATCATTCTGTCTGCATGCTTGGTTTGGGGGGTAGTAGCTTCTTTGGCCGTTTTCCTGCTGGTGCATCAGTATGGTATTTCGAAATTTCCTTAGCCATCCCTAAATAGAGAACGCTACCGCGTTCTCTGATTATGCTTGAGCATAATTCGCCAAGGCCTAACCCACATCAATCAAACTTGCACTACCATAATTGTCTGCTGTAAATTACCCCTCACTGACAAGTTTATATTTGACTATCTGTGTTGAGAATATTTACCAGTGCCATATATCCCACAATGCTCATTACATCATACTACCATGACCATGATGACATACAATGCAGTTGGTACTGGTTGGATTGTGTTACTGATTTTGTTTGGGGGGGGGGGGGGGGGGGGGGTCTGAAGTGGAAACATAACAAGGCAGACATAACATTGTAGAGTTTAACATGAATCGTTCCAATTACGGGCTATGTTAGCCTGTAAACATGACATTGCACCTTGCCACAGTGGATTGAAAGTGGGCCCACAGATCCTCTTTAACAAATGTTGCCTGCCTGGGCCCATGTGAGATTCTCACGGGGCCTGGAGCATGCCAAGGTGCTAGACTACCCCTCTGCTGCTAGCCTCAATCTCGGGCTTTTGAGGAGAGAGCCTTGAACCGAGGCTACTCTGCTGCTACCATTAGTATAAATGTGTCTGATTCTTTTTTATTTTCCAGTTGCGGCTACGAGAATTATGTTGCGTATCTGCTGTACGTGTCTGTGATGGTCACTGCGGTAAGTTCCCCACACTGCAGACCAACTGTGTAGCCTCGTTTTCCAAGGCTCCCCCCGGCCCTGTGAAGTTGCTCTGAAGGGGGGATTCTGGGATTGAGGCTACCAACCATGAGATTGTGTAACAGATCTAGAGACAGTAGCTAGTTTACTGCTGTGGTTGCGAAAAGTTTACAGCAACTCACAACAGGGGGATGAGCAGTTCAACAGTAGATTTTGGTTTGTGCAGTGCATAGCCTTGTTCCCAGGCCATTCCCACTGCCACTATTTGCAGTATTCAAATACAGCAGGGGAAGGGCTGGGCTAAAATATCACATGGGTGATTTCTCAATGTCCACTAGGTGGACAGAGGGGGGAAGTGGTACGACTGCAAGAATGCATTTTGCCCATGTGCCGAACAATGAGTGGCTGCCGATCTATGCTCTAATATGAACACTGAACAAAGTCTCCAGCCTACAGTCCTTGGAACAGCCATACCAGTGAGACGTGCCAGCCACTCACACTTGGAAGCAGCAACACACTACTGTTTTGCGGTATTGACGCTGTAGTTGGGCCTTGACAGTCGATCACATCCCTCCAAAGAATATTGAAGCCTTTTCTTGAAGTTCCATCCAAGGGCTAGAGACTGGATGCTTTGTGGAGCATTATAGCAAGGCAGCATAAACTGCCACTTGTTCGGCAAGTGGGGCGTGGGTGAAATGGATTCTTGCGGTTGTTCCACTCCCCCCCTCTGCCTATTGGACATAACCTCGTTCCAAGTCATTCCCACTGCCAGTATTTGAACGCTTTGCGTATGCAAATATGGCGGGGGAAAGCCTGGATAAAATATCATTCAATGTTACACATGTGAAAGGAGCTAGCTGTCACTGTTGCATTACCCTTGCTGTATCTTTCAGGTTGCTTGCTCCATCTGGACTCAAAGCACATAGCACAAAAGTCACGTGCACATTAATAGCATCCAAGTTGTCATGTGACAACTTATTTGTGGATTAGAGTGCACATGACTATTTGCGTGTTGACTTCAGATCAAGCAAGCAACCAGTATACATTGCTGTTCCCAATTAGTTGTCAGGGTGGGGTCAGGTGAGGCTGGTTGTGAAATGTTACGTAAACACTCTAGTCTGCACGCTCCACCTGCCTCACTCTTGCATCACTGTGTGTAATCAGTTGTCCACTAACTTAGCAGCTCTGCCACTGCACACTGTATACACAGCACAGTAACAGTATTCATGTCTACGGGTAAAGGTCAAGACAGCATGTGCTCTTGAGATCTTGGAAGGTTACCCCCACTTCGATACTACTACCCAGCTACTACCCAGCTGTCTTCAATCATAGGACTAGTGGACTAGACAAGTGGACTGACATCTTTTGTACTAAAATTATTTCTACTAGGGGAATACAGGGCATTTTGGGGCTCGCTTGATAAGGTCGTATAACTTTATGATTGTGTGTTTATTCTGTGAGTGATTTACAACATGTTCCAAAGGAAATAAGAAAACTTTTTAGCAAGCTAGTGGCTATAACGTAAATTATGGTGTCACTTTCGTAAATATTCATGCTTCACTTTCAATGTGTAGGAAGCATGTTTCCTACATGTGCCAGAAACATGTTTCCTACAATAGTGCAGGAAGATTTCCTACAAATTGGACTCGTGACCTATTTTGGGGGGTTTGTGTTGAATGTGTAGGGAACTTTCCTACAAAAGTGCAGGAAAATTTCCTACAAATTGGATTCGTGACCTATTTTGGGGGGTTTGTATTGAATGTGTAGGAAAATTTCCTACAAAAGTGCAGAAGTTTTCTTACATCAGTACAGCTTGGACCACATTTCTAGCTTTGTTGTGGACATGTGTAGGAAAATTTCCTGCACACCTGGAAAACATGTGGAACATGTTTTACGCTGTCTGATGTTCATACACTAGCAGCGCAGCAGATGTATACTAGTGCTGGGCGATATTGAATTTTTGCATATCGATTATTGTGAACTTAATATATCGATATATTGGGTAGTGGGTTGGATTGGCATCCAGTAGCATACGGCTCACACAACTGTACATTTTCACAAACATGTAACAATTGACCAAAACTGGAACAGATCATTTGTGAAAGATATGCACTCAATAATTGCCATATGGATTCGATATTGATATATCGATATTAAGTAAGCCGTATTGATATTGGTATCGGGTACATAGATGGACGATATATTGCAAAATCAATATGTTGTCCCAGCTCTAATGTATACAGTCATAGGCCCTGGGCTACATTGTGCAGCTATATACCTGGGGGTGGGGCCTGAGTATAAGGCTAAGTACCTTCTGTCATGTCCAGAGCAAGGGTGTGGCGCAGCACTAGTCTCGTCCCAGGCCATGCCCAGCTTTCCGTCACTTGCATTATGAAAAACTGGGCGGGGCCTGGGAACGAGGTTAGCACTGCATCACAGGTGCAGACTACCTGGAGCCTCTGATTGATGACGGTCTGCAGCTTCAAGTTTGTACAGTGTAGTTCATCCTTCGCTAAGTCTGCAGCTTCAAGTTTGTAGTATGTACGTAGCTAGGTGGACTATGTTCACAGGGATCTGCAGTTCAAAGTTCATAGTTCATCCTCGTAGAATTTACTGGTGCAAATGTAGCAGGCTCCACCCCCATCATGCGATGCTTGTCCATCACGCGCGCAGTGCAATTTTCCACTTGGATGTACAGTCATACGCTAAACAGACACCTGACAGACACCTGACAGAGAGACAACCTGAGATCACGACTATATGAGGCTCGCCCCAATTATCGAAACACAGCCTTCTCCCTGTACACACTCTTTTGTCTTAGCAAGTAACTACTAGCACTGCCATGCAACCCTACACGTGAGTGAGTCTCCTTGTTGAGCGAAATAGTGACTTGATTGGCACATACGTAAATACCATCCACCAGTCCAGTCCACCAGCCAGTCTACCAGCGTCCTGACCAGTAGCCCTCTACTCAGTTAGTTTGGTTCCTTGACCTCAGCTGGGAGAATTAACCAGATCGACCCTCGCAGTTTGGGGTCTGGAACAAGACTGTATACTACCCACTAGGTTAATATTCTATTCCCCCTCCCCCTCTCCCTCCCCTCCCTCTTCTCCCTCTTCTCCTCCTCCTCCTCCTCCCCATCTCTTCCTCCCCGTCCTCCTCCCCCTTCCCTCCTCCTCCTCCTCCTCCCCCTCCCCCTCCTTCCTCCTCCTCCTCCCCCTCCTCCTCCCCCTCCCCGTCCTCCTCCCCCTCCCCTTCCCCCTCCCCTCCTCCTCCTCCTCCTCCCCCTCCCCCTCCCCCTCCTCCTCCTCCCTGTCCTCCCCCCCCCCCCCCCCCCCCCACCTCCTGCCCCTCCCCTCCTCCTCTTCCTCCTCCGTCTCCTTCATCTTGTAGGCTACTGTGGCAATTCTCCTCAGCCTTACACAGCAGCGAAAAGACCAGTGTACAAATTTCCTCTGGGGCATCCCTGGCATTGTCATGTACGTACAGTACAGGGTCAAGATGTCCATACGTTGATGGATATACCCTCTCCTCCACCCTTCACTCTTCCCTCCCCTCCACCCTTCACTCTTCCCTCTCCTCCACCCTTCACTCTTCCCTCCCCCTCCCCTCCACACTTCACTTCCCTCCCCCTCCCCTCCACCCTTCACTCTTCCCTCCCCCTCCCCTCCACACTTCACTTCCCTCCCCCTCCCCTCCACCCTTCACTCTTCCCTCCCCCTCCCTCCACCCTTCATTCTTCCCCCCCCTCCCCCTCCACCTCCCCTCCACACTTCACTCTTCCGTCCCCCTCCCCCTCCACCCTTCACTCTTCCCTCCACCTCCCCTCCACCCTTCACTCTTCCTCCCCCTCCCCTCCACCCTTCATTCTTCCCTCCCCCTCCCTCCACACTTCACTCTTCCCTCCCCCTCCCCTCCACCCTTCACTCTTCCCTCCCCCCCTTCCCCTCCACCCTTCATTCTTCCCTCCCCTCCCCCTCCCCCTCCACCTCCCCTCCACACTTCACTCTTCCCTCCCCCTCCCCTCCACACTTCGCCCTTCCCTCTCCCTCCCTCCACCCTTCCTTTCTTGTTGCTCTGCAGTCCCATCAGGTTCCTAAATTCCAACCCGTTCCGGTTCATCTACTGTGTGATCATGAGTGCCTGGGGCGGAGATGTCCTCCAGAACATCTTTGATAAGGGCCTCTACTTCCGCTCTGGCAATGGACTGTTGGATGCTTTTGACTTCTTTGGTAAGCCAATGAATAATTGTAAACTTTGCATCCTCCACCAATTCTGATCAGTTTCAAGGGGAACAACGATTGGAATCAAGCAGTTTCTTTTAAATTGCCAGACCATTAGCACATGTAGCGTAGCCTCACCTATTATCGCCGTTTTCGGTCCACCTAGTTAGTAGCTTTCACATACTGCGATGTATTTGAGCGCGACTTGCAGCTTACGTTAGGGATTTCCCCCTGCCCCAACCGGCCGCTACATTTTTAGGAAAACGCGCTAATTGACGCTGTAAAAGATTACTGCAACGGAATGGCAATAATGAGCAATTATCAACAATAATTATCGCCGTCCCAACAAAACTGGGTATACGCACCACAAACAACCAGTGATAATGAATATGCAGTAGCACAGAGTTGGGCAAAACAAAAGTACCTAATCAGAGGAGGCACAAGTGTCACATACAAACCTACGTGAGATACTATGACTACCAAAAGCACAGTAAGTGTGCGCCCAAGCATCACACCTGTCACAATCAATCCAAAAACACGATCTCTGGGCAACCAGGTGGCTCCTTTCTGAGTCCGATTCTTGGAATCGTGCAGGAAGCTGTCTGCGTCGTTTCGGGCGGCTAACACTGTCAAGTGTACTTGGACCTTGCTCAGCACCTTTGCTAACTAACTGATCCATTTCAGTAATTTGCGGCATGCACTGCTTGCTGTTGGTTCATCTCTAAGCCATTTACGAGAGTTCTGCTTTTGGTACGCTCTTCAATTAATTGCTTCTTCTCCTTTTCTTCCTTCTTGCGCTGAGACTCTTCCTCCTTTTCTTTCTTCTTTCTTCTTTCGCTGGCGCTCTTCAGCCCTACTCTGCTTCACCTCAGCAGCTTCTTTCTTTTTTCATTCTTCCTCCTTTAGCCATTCAAAATACTCATTAGCTGTGAGATCCCTGGCCCCAGTTATGTGTTTAGTTGGCTCTTGTCACCGCAGGAGGAGTAAGAATATCAGCCAGGTGAGGCGGGATTAGGCCCACCCTCACTAACGGATTGAGGGTGGGAGTAGAGCATGATACACCACTGGTGCTCTGTGAATTCAGAGGAGAGACTACTGGGGATGGTGAAGATATAGAAGAGAGAGAACTGCCTTCTGAGTTGCACACACTTGCAGTGAGCGTAGTCGAATCAGATGGCGGGTAGTTAGACTCTGAGCTGGAACCAGCAGAGATGGAAGACATTGGAGTTGAATGCCTAACGCTGCTACTCTCTCCATGGAAAGGTGCAGGGGAAGGTGTGGAACTCTGCTCTGACGATGTGCCAGACTCATTAGTAGAGCCATAGGATGCAGCCGGCAACATCTTGGCACTTGTGATTGCATTAGGGTTGAAAGGGTACATTTTTCAAACCCTGACTTGATGTTTGTAATGGAAAATGCATGTTCAAAAGGCACACGAATCACCTTCGAAAACTCCACCATGAATGATGGCTTAGCAAGTATTAACGAACGCACCGTTTTTGAATAGTGATCTTTTAACGACTTGAAGACAGCGACATCAAGGGGTTGTAGGGCGTGGGTAGTGTGTGGCGGTAGTCAAAGGAGGATGACTTTATTTCTCCGACATAAGTCTATGAGATTTGTGACCATCAATGAACAGTAGAACTGGTCGTTGTATGGCTACGTGCTTAAGAAATATTTTATTCATCCATTCAAAAATAATTCTGAATCGATCCAACCCGAGTCACTTTTTGCATAGAGGGCATCGTCTGGCCCTTCGAAACGATACTGCCATCCTGGAAATGACTTGGGGGGAAGAGGTAAGCCAGCTGCAGATGCAGTGCAGAGCATAGTGATGTGCTCGGATGTACCATGTGCCTGCATGTATGTGTTTTTGCTCTTAAGTGTTACGGCTTTTTCAATCAAGCGGCACAAATGTTTCGTCACAATTGTAGATTTGCCGGGGGGAAGTTTTCAGCTTGTTTTTCTCCATTACCTCATTCAACAGCTCAAAGTATTGCTTAACAACGTCTGGATTGAGTGCTTCCGCGCGACTTCGTTCAAGTTTGTCCGGTTTCCGAAGTGTCAGCTCAGGATGTCGTTGTCTGAACCCACCCCACCAGTGTTCACTCGGACCTTCCGTCCCAAAGCTATCAGCTTTCCCACTTTGAACGGCAAAAGCCTTTGTGGGGGTTCGAGTTAGGGGAAATCCTCTTTGCGCCATGTATGCAAGATAAGACACAAGACCATCTTCCTCTTCCTTTGTCAGTACAGTTGATGGTCCTGGCTGTGAACCATGCTCTACTCTCTCCTTGATTCTATTATCGAGGGTCTTACGGGGAACATTGTACTTCTTAGCAGCCTCACTGATGGTCACTTTCTGGTCACACGAACTGCACTCATAGCTGCAATTATGTCGTCATTACTCCACTGCAGACGTTTCTTTCTTGACTCACTCGCTCTGGGGAAGTGGTAAAAAAAAAAACGCAAGGGAAGTACAGTCACAAGTTTCCTATAAGCGTACAAATCATGGCTAGGCATTGCAGACCAAGTTACAGAGGCATAAACTCACGGTTTTGACGGGGTAGACATCCCTTTCAGCTGTCACCCGGATTGTGTTGGCCCTCAATATCACAGCTTAGTGCCAAAGGTCTGCACTCTCAACTGCAAAGCTCTACCACTCACAAAAAGGGTACCAACCAACGAGGCACGTGGCTAGTACATTCAAACGTGCATGCGTAGTTTATATAACTATTCGAGTTTTTCGCCGAGAGTGTTTGGCGATAATGTGGTGTGCCTGGACCACGGCGATAATAGGTTAGCTTACGCTAGTACAGTACTGTAGTGTTGCAAAAGAGTGCACCCATGGGTGGTGGGTGGACCTTAGATGGCGCTCTCTTTCCATATTCATTTATGAGAGCACAGCTTGTGGTTTGCACTGTTGTGGTCGGTTGTTATTAGCGTCCTCACCTCTCCACTCTGGCCGAGCGCTAGTGTCTACTATACTTCGGGGAGTTCTCTGGTATCTTTCAACTTGCATATGACTATATATGTAATATTATGAGCAACCACGGCTGTTCAGCCAGGCTTTTAGTCGGCAGCAAATAGTCCATAGAGCCTTCAGTATGCCTGGTAATGATGAAAGGGCTAGTTACTACTGCTGACAATTATCATAAACAAAAGGAACAAAACTACAACTGTTTAACATAGTCACACACACTCAACCAGCACACCAGCACAAGCAAGTGACCGACATTAACATTAGTAGAGTTAGAGTCACGTATCTGGTTGAAATTACCTCTTCAAGCCCACCAACCTGGGGGGACTGAAATTAGGGTCCATTTGAGGGCTCTGGAGGCTATATGGGTGGGAAAGAGTTTTAACTTAGCATCCAGCAGATGTGAGTGGCT
>OZ007510.1:10965189-11003226 GCA_963931865.1 Axinella damicornis
GACGTGTCCCAGGAGGGGGACAGGGGAATCCACACATGCAAACACAGGGTAGTAGGCCAGTGCCTGGCTCAGTATAATCACAGTGGGTGTGGCCACTGGGGAGAGGGAAAAGACAGAGAGGAGAAGGATGGGGGGGGGGGGGGGGGGGGGGGTAAACTTTGACAAGTGTGTTGTACCATGCACACAGCTAGGAAGCATAGCCACTCACATCTGCTCGATGCTAAATTAAAACTCTTTCCCACCCATAGCTTTGAAGAGGTTATTTTTCAGCCTCCAGAGCCCTCAAATGGACCCTAATTTCAGTCCCCCCAGGTTGGTGGGCTTGAAGAGGTAATTTCAGCCAGATACGTGACTCTAACTCTACTAATGTTAATGTCGGTCACTTGGCTTGTGCTGGTGTGTTGGTTTGACTGTGTGTGACTATGTTAAACAGTTGTAGTTTTGTTCCTTTTGTTTATAATAATTGTCAGCAGTAGTAACTAGCCCTTTCATCATTACCAGGCATACTGAAGGCTCTATGGACTATTTGCTGCCGACTAAAAGCCTGGCTGAACAGCCGTGGTTGCTCATATATATATAGTCATATGCAAGTTGAAAGATACCAGAGAACTCCCCGAAGTATAGTAGAGACACTAGCGCTCGGCCAGAGTGGAGAGGTGAGGTCGCTAACAACAACCGACCACAACAGTGCAAACCACAAGCTGTGCTCTCTCATAAATGAATGAGGAAAGAGAGCGCCATCTAAGGCCCACCACCACCCATGGGTACACTCTTTTGCAACACTACAGTACTGTACTAGCGTAAGCTAACCTATTATCGCCGTGGTCCAGGCACACCACATTATCGCCAAACGCTCTTGGCGAATAGTTATACAAACTACGCATGCACGTTTGAATGTACTAGCCACGTGCCTCGTTGGTTGGTACCCTTTTTGTGAGTGGTAGAGCTTTGCAGTTTGAGCGTGCAGACCTTTTGGCACTAAGCTGTGATATTGAGGGCCAACACAATCCGGGCGACAGCTGAAAGGGATGTCTACCCCGTCAAAACCGTGAGTTTATGCCTCTGTAACTTGGACTGCAATGCCTAGCCATGATTTGTATGCTTATAGGAAACTTGTGATTGTACTTCCTTTGCGTTTTTTTTTTACCACTTCCCCAGAGCGAGTGAGTCAAGAACGAAATGTCAGCAGTGGAGTAATGACGACATGATTGCAGCCATGAGTGCAGTTCGTGACCAGAAAGTGACCATCAGTGAGGCTGCTAAGAAGTACAATGTTCCCCGTAAGACCTAGCTCGACGATAGAATCAATGAGAGAGAGTAGAGCAGGGTTCACGGCCAGGACCTCAACTGTACTGACAAAGGAAGAGGAAGATGGTCTTGTGTCTTATCTTGCATACATGGCGCAAAGAGGATTTCCCCTAACTCTAACCCCCACAAAGGCTTTTGCCTGGGCCATAGCCGTTCGAAGTGGAAAGCTGATCGCTTTGGGAAGGAAGGTCCGAGTGAACACTGGTGGGGTGGGTTCAGACAACGACATCCTGAGCTGACACTTCGGAAACCGGACAAACTTGAACGAAGTCGCGCTGAAGCACTCAATCCAGACGTTGTTAAGCAATACTTTGAGCTGTTGAATGAGGTAATGGAGAAAAACAAGCTGAAAACTTCCCCCCGGCAAATCTACAATTGTGACGAAACATTTGTGCCGCTTGATTGAAAAAGCCGTAACACTTAAGAGCAAAAACACATACATGCAGGCACATGGTACATCCGAGCACATCACTATGCTCTGCACTGCATCTGCAGCTGGCTTACCTCTTCCCCCCAAGTCATTTCCAGGATGGCAGTATCGTTTCGAAGGGCCAGACGATGCCCTCTATGCAAAAAGTGACTCGGGTTGGATCGATTCAGAATTATTTTTGAAATGGATGAATAAAATATTTCTTAAGCACGTAGCCATACAACGACCAGTTCTACTGTTCATTGAATGGTCACAAATCTCACATTAATTTAGATTTGATTTGACTTATGTCGGAGAAATGAAGTCATCCTCTTTTGTCTACCGCCACACACTACCCATGCCTTACAACCCCTTGATGTCACTGTCTTCAAGTCGTTAAAAGATCACTATTCAAAAACGGTGCGTTCGTTAATACTTGCTAAGCCATCATTCATGGTAACTAAGAGGGAGTTTTCGAAGGTGATTCGTGTGCCTTTTGAAGGTGCATTTTCCATTACAAACATCAAGTCAGGGTTTGAAAAATGTGGAATTTACCCGTTCAACCCTAATGCAATCACAAGTGCCAAGATGTTGCCATCTGCATCCTGATGGCTCTACTAATGAGTCTGGCACATCGTCAGAGCAGAGTTCCACACCTTCCCCTGCACCTTTCCATGGAGAGAGTAGCAGCGTTAGGCATTCAACTCCAATGTCTTCCATCTCTGCTGGTTCCAGCTCAGAGTCTAACTACCCGCCATCTGATTCGACTACGCTCACTGCAAGTGTGTGCAACTCAGAAGGCAGTTCTCTCTCTTCTACATGTATATCTTCACCATCCCCAATAGTCTCTCCTCTGAATTCACAGAGCACCAGTGGTGTATCATGCTCTACTCCCACCCTCAATCCGTTAGTGAGGGTGGGCCTAATCCCGCCTCACCTGGCTGATATTCTTACTCCTCCTGCGGTGACAAGAGCCAACTAAACGCATAACTGGGGCCAGGGATCTCACAGCTAATAAGTATTTTGAATGGCTAAAGGAGGAAGAATGAAAAGGAAAGAAGCTGCTGAGGCGAAGCAGAGTAGGGCTGAAGAGCGCCAGCGAAAGAAGAAAGAAAAGGAGGAGGAGTCTCAGCGCAAGAAGGAAGAAAAGGAGAAGAAGCAGCAATTAATTGAAGAGTGTACAAAAAGCAGACCTCTCGTAAACGGCTTAGAGATGAACCAACAGCAAGCAGTGCGTGCTGCAAATTACTGAAAATGGATCAGTTAGTTAGCAAAGGTGCTGAGCAAGGTCCAAGTACACTTGACAGTGTTAGCCGCCCGAAACGACGCAGACAGCTTCCTGCACGATTCCAAGAATCGGACTCAGAAAGTGACAATGGAGTGCTCTGCACAATCTGCAGCCAGAAGGAGCCACCTGGTTGCCCAGAGATCGTGTTTTGGATTGATTGTGACAGGTGTGATGCTTGGGCGCATACTTACTGTGCTTTTGGTAGTCATAGTATCTCACGTAGGTTTGTATGTGACACTGATTAGGTACTTTTGTTTTGCCCAACTCTGTGCTACTGCATATTCATTATCTTCTTTTTCACTGTTGTTCGAGGGGCAACCGCACTCCTGGTAGCCGCGATGCAACCGGTTGCGACTCGCCGTAGCGCAAGCTAAGTATTGTAATTCGTTCCAATTAACGCACATGCCAAGTGGCAATCACGATCGCGAGCAATGGCGACCAAAAGGAAGACAAGACATTACTACAGCACTCACAACTTAGCCAGCACGGTGAGTTTGGGCATGTAAGCGTCAGTGAACGACAGCGATCACGGCCGTGTTGTCAGAATCTTCGTGTGCCTTTCCTAAGAACGGTACTGCCACCGGAAGTCGAAGAGAGCGCTGGAGCAATGGCGACCACGGCGAGACAAAAGAGCTCATATCTCCACCACCATGGTGAGTTTCAGCACCAACTTTTTACATTCAGGTCAGGGCATGATAGCGATCACGGCGGTGTAGGCAGAATTTCTGTAGACCAAGCCTAAGTACTCAAACATTATATATATTATATTGGATTATAATTTATATTACGCGGCACAATTTTTCCTATACCAGGAGTGTAATGTGGTGCGTATACCCAGTTTTGTTGGGACGGCGATAATTATTGTTGATAATTGGCTCATTATTGCCATTCCGTTGCAGTAATCTTTTTACAGCGTCAATTAGCGCGTTTTCCCAAAAATGTAGCGGCCGGGTTGGGGCAGGGGGAAATCCCTAACGTAAGCTGCAAGTCGCGCTCAAATACATCGCAGTATGTGAAAGCTACTAACTAGGTGGACCGAAAACGGCGATAATAGGTGAGGCTACGCTACATGTGCTAATGGTCCTGGCAATTTAAAAGAAACTGCTTTGATTCCAATCGTTGTTCCCCTTGAAACTGATCAGAATTGGTGGAGGATGCAAAGTTATTATTCATTGGCTTACCAAAGAAGTCAAAAGCATCCAACAATCCATTGCCAGAGCGGAAGTAGAGGCCCTTATCAAAGATGTTCTGGAGGACATCTCCGCCCCAGGCACTCATGATCACACAGTAGATGAACCGGAACGGGTTGGAATTTAGGAACTTGATGGGACTGCAGAGCAACAAGAAAGGAAGGGTGGAGGGGAGGGAGAGGGAAGGGAGAAGTGTGGAAGGGAGGGGGAGGGAAGAGTGAAGTGTGGAAGGGAGGTGGAGGGGGAGGGGGAGGGGAGGGAAGAATGAAGGGTGGAGGGGAAGGGAGGGGGGGGAAGAGTGAAGGGTGGAGGGGAGGGGGAGGGAAGAGTGAAGTGTGGAGGGGAGGGGAGGGAAGAGTGAAGTGGGGAGGGGAGAGGAAGAGTGAAGTGTGGAGTAGTGTTGTTTTAGTTAACTATAACAATAACTAAATGCCCTTTTAGTATGGGGTTTTGACTTCTAGTTAATCAAAACTATAACTAACTAAATCAATACTGAAAATCCAAAACTAAACTATAACTAACTATATGTTTGGTTGGCTCAAACAACTAAAACTAAAATGAAAACAGTGAATTTCACTAGTTTTCTTTTAGTTAACTAAAACTAAAACCCTTTTAGTTAGCCTTTTTCCATTTTAGTTAACTAACTAAAACTATAACTAAAAGCTTCTGAAGGAGCACAACAATAACTGTAACTAACTAAATCTGTCCACAGAATCCAAAAACTAACTATAACTAAACTAATACTCGGATAGCAATACTAAAACAACACTAGTGTGGAGGGGAGGGGAGGGAAGAGTGAAGGGTGGAGGGGAGGGGGAGGGAAGAGTGAAGTGTGGAGGGGAGGGGGAGGGAAGAGTGAAGTGTGGAGGGGAGGTGGAGGGAAGAGTGAAGGGTGGAGGGGAGGGGGAGGGAAGAGTAAAGTGTGGAGGGGAGGTGGAGGGGGAGGGAGGGAAGAATGAAGGGTGGAGGGGAGGGGGAGGGAAGAGTGAAGGGTGGAGGGGAGGGGGGGAGGGAAGAGTGAAGTGTGGAGGGGAGGGGGAGAAGTGTGGAGGGGAGGTGGAGGGAAGAGTGAAGTGTGGAGGGGAGGTGGAGGGAAGAGTGAAGGGTGGAGGAGAGGGTATATCCATCAACGTATGGACATCTTGACCCTGTACTGTACGTACATGACAATGCCAGGGATGCCCCAGAGAAAATTTGTACACTGGTCTTTTCGCTGCTGTGTAAGGCTGAGGAGAATTGCCACAGTAGCCTACAAGATGAAGGAGACGGAGGAGGAAGAGGAGGAGGGGAGGGGCAGGAGGTGGGGGGGGGGGGAGGACAGGGAGGAGGAGGAGGGGGAGGGGGAGGGGGAGGGGAGGGGGAGGAGGAGGAGGAGGAGGGGAGGGGGAAGGGGAGGGGGAGGAGGACGGGGAGGGGGAGGAGGAGAGGGAGGAGGAGGAGGAGGGGAAGGGGAGGGGGAGGAGGAGGAGGAGGAGGGGAGGGGGAGGAGGACGGGGAGGAAGAGATGGGGAGGAGGAGGAGGAGGAGAAGAGGGAGGGTAGGGAGAGGGGGAGGGGGAATAGAATATTAACCTAGTGGGTAGTATACAGTCTTGTTCCAGACCCCAAACTGAGAGGGTCGATCTGGTTAATTCTCCCAGCTGAGGTCAAGGAACCAAACTAAGTGAGTAGAGGGCCACTGGTCAGGACACTGGTAGGCTGGCTGGTGGACTGGACTGGTGGATGGTATTTACGTATGTGCCAATCAAGTCACTCTTTCGCTCAATAAGGAGACTCACTCACGTGTAGGGTTGCATGGCAGTGCACAATAACAAGGAATACAGCCTTCTCCCTGCACAGACCGGGCACAACTAATAAGAGGACGACATAATGCTAGTGCAATGGTGGAGGTCCAGCTTCAACATCGTACCCAGCGTGCAGCTGCTTTCTCCTCCCATGTCATAACAAAGACAACGGTCAAGTCCAGGTTCTAGCCACCGCCGATGGCACTGCAGTCTGCTGAACAGCTTAGTTGTATCTTGTTGTGAAACATGCTTGCGAGCATGATCAATATGACAATTCCATCTACGTAAGTCACATCTACACTGCCAATGGTGGGACGCCTTGAGTGACGCTAGCTAGATTACTTGCTATAATATTATGCACTATGTGTTGTAGTTACCGTAGATCCGGAAATTTTTGCGTTAAATATAATTCGCCTTTTAATTTTTCGCGTTGTTTTATTATCGTCGCTCGAGCACACCGACTAAATTAAACCACGCAAAAATTTTGTTCACGCGTATGCGTAGCGCATATACATGCACGTTCCCGGGACCGAATACCATGTCGCACCACTGGAGAGAAGCTGGAGCCTCGGATCAGCGCGAGGGAATGCAGCAGACACCCATGCCGTATCACTGATAGAGAGGGAACTGCCATTGGCTACTTCCCTTGAAAGATTTCACCCGTCTGTCTCGGTCCACGGTTCCAACTGCCTTCAGAAGTTCGCTTCCGTGATCGCGCGCTTGGGCTGGTATAGAAGAGCACAGCGATCTTCCAGGATCGGGAACACCATCGACAGGTTTCTGGTACCGCAGCAGAGCCATACTTGTACTTCGATTCACGAAACTCACACGTTAAGTAGAATCATAAATTATTCGACGTTGAAATTATTTCGTGTTTTTAATTTTCGTCGTAATGCAATATCGACGAAAATTGATTACGGCGAAAAATTCCCAATCTACAGTACTTGCTAAGACAAGAGTGTGTGTACAGGGAGAAGGCTGTGTTTCCATAATTGCTCATATAGTCGTGATCTCAGGATGTCTGTCTGTCTCTCTGTCAGGTGTCTGTTTAGCGTATGACTGTACATCCAAGTGGAAAATTGCACTGCACGCATGATGGACAAGCATCACATGATGGGGGTGGAGCCTGCTACATTTGTACCAGTAAATGCTACGAGGATGAACTATGTACTATGAACTTTGAACTGCAGATCGCTGTGAACATAGTCCACCTAGCTACGTACATACTACAAACTTGAAGCTGCAGACTTAGCGAAGGATGAACTACAAACTTGAAGCTGCAGACCATCATCGATCAGAGGCTCCAGGTAGTCTGCACCTGTGATGCTGTGCTAGCCTCGTTCCCAGGCCCCGCCCAGTTTTTCATAATGCAAGTGACGGAAAGCTGGGCATGGCCTGGGACGAGACTAGTGCCGCGCCACACCCTTGCTCTGGACATGACAGAAGGTACTTAGCCTTATGCTCAGGCCCCACCCCCAGGTATATAGCTGCACAATGTAACCCAGGGCCTATGACTGTATACATTAGAGCTGGGACAATATATTGATTTTGCAATATATCGTCCATCTATGTACCCAATACCAATATCAATACGGCTTACTTAATATCGATATATCGATATCGAATCCATATGGCAATTATTGAGTGCATATCTTTCACAAATGATCTGTTCCAGTTTTGGTCAATTGTTACATGTATGTGAAAATGTACAGTTGTGTGAGCCGTATGCTACTGGATGCCAATCAAACCCACTACCCAATACGGCTGTGAAAATGTACGGCTGTGAAAATGTACAGTTGTGTGAGCCGTATGCTACTGGATGCCAATCCAACCCACTACCCAATATATTAAGTTCACAATAATCGATAATTATGCAAAATTTCAATATCGCCCAGCACTAGTATACATCTGCTGCGCTGCTAGTGTATGAACATCAGACAGCGTAAAACATGTTCCACAAGTTTTCCAGGTGTGCAGGAAATTTTCCTACACATGTCCACAACAAAGCTAGAAATGTGGTCCAAGTTGTACTGATGTAAGAAAACTTCTGCACTTTTGTAGGAAATTTTCCTACACATTCAATACAAACCCCCCAAAATAGGTCACGAATCCAATTTGTAGGAACTTTTCCTGCACTTTTGTAGGAAAGTTCCCTACACATTCAACACAATCCCCCAAAATAGGTCACGAGTCCAATTTGTAGGAAATTTTCCTGCACTATTGTAGGAAACATGTTTCTGGCACATGTAGGAAACATGCTTCCTACACATTGAAAGTGAAGCATGAATATTTACGAAAGTGACACCATAATTTACGTTTTAGCCACTAGCTTGCTAAAAAGTTTTCTTATTTCCTTTGGAACATGTTGTAAATCACTCACAGAATAAACACACAATCATAAAGTTATACGACCTTATCAAGCGAGCCCCAAAATGCCCTGCATTCCCCTAGTAGAAATAATTTTAGTACAAAAGATGTCAGTCCACTTGTCTAGTCCACTAGTCCTATGATTGGGTAGTAGCTGGGTAGTAGTATCGAAGTGGGGGTAACCTTCCAAGATCTCAAGAGCACATGCTGTCTTGACCTTTACCCGTAGACATGAATACTGTTACTGTGCTGTGTATACAGTGTGCAGTGGCAGAGCAGACAACCGATTACACACAGTGATGCAAGAGTGAGGCAGGTGGAGCGTGCAGACTAGAGTGTTTACGTAACATTTCACAACCAGCCTCACCTGACCCCACCCTGACAACTAATTGGGAACAGCAATGTATACTGGTTGCTTGCTTGATCTGAAGTCAACACGCAAATAGTCATGTGCACTCTAATCCACAAATAAGTTGTCACATGACAACTTGGATGCTATTAATGTGCACGTGACTTTTGTGCTATGTGCTTTGAGTCCAGATGGAGCAAGCAACCTGAAAGATACAGCAAGGGTAATGCAACAGTGACAGCTAGCTCCTTTCACATGCGTAACATTGAATGATATTTTATCCAGGCTTTCCCCTGCCATATTTGCATACGCAAAGCGTTCAAATACTGGCAGTGGGAATGACTTGGAACGAGGTTATGTCCAATAGGCAGAGGGGGGGAGTGGCACAACCGCAAGAATCCATTTCACCCACGCCCCACTTGCCGAACAAGTGGCAGTTTATGCTGCCTTGCTATAATGCTCCACAAAGCATCCAGTCTCTAGCCCTTGGATGGAACTTCAAGAAAAGGCTTCAATATTCTTTGGAGGGATGTGATCGACTGTCAAGGCCCAACTACAGTGTCAACAGCGAAAAACAGTAGTATGCTGCTGCTTCCGAGTGTGAGTAGCTGGCACGTCTCACTGGTATGGCTGTTCCAAGGACTGTAGGCTGGAGGCTTTGTTCAGTGTTCATATTAGAGCACAGATCGGCAGCCACTCATCGTTCGGCACACGGGCAAAATGCATTCTTGCAGTCGTACCACTTCCCCCCTCTGTCCACCTAGTGGACATTGAGAAATCACTCATGTGATATTGTAGCCCAGCCCTTCCCTTGCTGTATTTGAATACTGCAAATAGTGGCAGTGGGAATGGCCTGGGAACAAGGCTATGCACTGTACAACCCCCCCCCCCCCCCCCCCCCCCCCCCCCCCTTCAGAGCAACTGCACAGGGGGGAGCCTTGGAAAACGAGGCTACACAGTTGGTCTGCAGTGTGGGGAACTTACCGCAGTGACCATCACAGACACGTACAGCAGATACGCAACATAATTCTCGTAGCCGCAACTGGAAAATAAAAAAGAATCAGACACTTATCTACAGATTTATACTAATGGTAGCAGCAGAGTAGCCTCGGTTCAAGGCTCTCTCCTCAAAAGCCTGGGATTGAGGCTACAGCAGCAGAGGGTGTAGTCTAGCACCTTGGCATGCTCCAGGCCCCGTGAGAATCTCACATGGGCCCAGGCAGTCAACATTGTCTAAAGAGGATCTGTGGGCCCACTTTCAATCCACTGTGGCAAGGTGCAATGTCATGTTTACAGGCTAACTTAACCTGGAATTGGAACGTGTGCTTCCGTGCGGGGGGCATGAACTATTGATCTATTGTTTTATTTGTTTGTTTGCTTGTTTTGCTGGTTGGTTTTGTTGGTTTTTGCATGTACCGTATTTTGTCTTGTTTTGTATTTTGTGTTAGTTTATCCTTTTGTACGGTAGTGTGTTTATGTATTTTATTTTTTAATTTTTCCCCTTGGTCCTGTATTGTAAGATATACTACAGCTGTAGAGCAGCCCTTTCAGTTTAAAAAAAATTCATGTTAAACTCTACAATGTTATGTCTGTCTTGTTATACTTCCACTTCAGACCACCCCCCCCCCCCCCCCCCCCAAAAAAAAAACAACAATTAAAATCAGTAACACAATCCAACCCCCCCCCAAATCAGTACCAACCGCACTGTATGTCATCATGGTCATGGTAGTATAATGTAATGAGCATTGTGATGGCACTGGTAAATACAACACAGATAGTGTCAAATATAAACTTGTCAGTGAGGGGTAATTTACAGCAGACAATTATGGTTGTTTGATTGATGTGGGTTAGGCCTAGCCTCGTTCCCAGGCTCCCCCCTTTTCGTCGGCACGCGCAGGGGGAGGAGCCTGGGAACGAGGCTAGGTTAGGCCTTGGTGAATTATGCTTGAGCATAATAGTACTGTGGAAGCATAAGAGCATAATTTATATTATGATAAAGAGTTGTTGGAGCATAATCATGATTGTAACCTTGCCAAGGTCTGACTTAGTCCGCACTTTTATGATAGAACAACTAGAGCTAGCTTGACTGTCCATGTCTACTTCAGGTATATACAGGCTTAGGTGACACTAGCAGCTTAGTTCAGAGTTTGCCTATAATAGGCCACGTGTGCTCATGAATGACATGACATTAATCAATGTATTAGAGCATAATTATTAGCAATTTGCATAACTGGACAATTTTTTAGCAAAGGCCTAATGTGGGTTCGCGAGACCAGCTCAAACATGATCACAGTCTCTCCAATGGCGCCACAACCAGTCTCGCGTCATACTACACTAGCCGGCCTGGTTCCCAGGCTAGCGTCATACTAAACTATCTATCTAACACAAATTATCTTGAGCTTACTCAGTGGGAATGCCATTCGTCACGTTATACATCGCGTGCCTCTGGGGCCACGGCCACGCAGCAGACCACTCCATTATGAAACAAGTTACTCAGTCGCCTTCAGCGCAGCCTAGACGCCTAGCTAGACGAGCCTAGCGCATAATATTGAAAACGACTCCGGTACTGTAGATAATATTAGACTGTCACGTGGTGGAATTGCCTAGGGATTTTCCCTTCCCGAGCAACCGCCCATTGCATCAGAGAACGCGGTAGCGTTCTCTATTTAGGGATGGCTAAGGAAATTTCGAAATACCATACTGATGCACCAGCAGGAAAACGGCCAAAGAAGCTACTACCCCCCAAACCAAGCATGCAGACAGAATGATACTGCCTAGCAGTTCACAAAAACACTCGCAAACGTACCTGAGAGTACGCGGGAGTCGAGTAATAAGTCGCCGTAAAATTCCGATTTCGTCATCTTCTTTCTTTCTTTCTTTCTTTCTTTCTTTCTTCTTCTTCTTTCTCATTGACTAGCATAGCTGGACAACAAAAGCATTTCCTGAGCTAGTTCACTCACAGAACAACATCGCTTTCGTCGTAGTAGCTCCTTTCGGCCCTTTTGACTACATACTGGCAAGAACGGCACTGCTGTCTAGCTACGATTCCGTGAGTTGCTAGCACGAAGCCATTTTGATGCAACCAGAGGTCACGCGTGCCAAATGCGCATGCGCAGTTCACATGCAAACGCACGTTGCATTCTTTTTTACAGCATTTTGGGCGCTTGGTGATCAGCTGAATCCTTGTGAATCCATCATCTGGTGCCTCACTACCGCTGCGAGGAATTTCTACCAACCTGTTCTTGCCAAGATCTATCGTGACTATGCCATCATGGAGGCGTGGCTTTCTTTTCATGACGTAACTACAGTGCGGAACATGTATATACCACCAATACTGTGAGTGAGGTTAGAGTTTTGGTAGTGGAAATAGAATGAAGCATCAAAGCTTGCTCAGTGCCCAGCAGAAAGTTCACATCCATCAAGGCAATTAATAAAATGACATCATGAAAGTTACGCATTCCATGCGCTCAAAAAACCTCACAAACTAGAAACAAAAAAGTTTCTTACAAAAATTACAAATGATTTAGTGATGGCCACCCCGATCGACTCCCGAAAAAGCAGACAAACAAGGAATGCCATTAACCAGCCTCAGTCCCATCCCATCCCTAAATTCTACATTTTTCAATGGGATGGGACTGAGGCTGGTTAATGGCATTCCTTGTTTGTCTGCTTTTTCGGGAGTCGATCGGGGTGGCCATCACTAAATCATTTGTAATTTTTGTAAGAAAATTTTTTGTTTCTAGTTCATAATTTGTGTTGCCAGCGCCATATGGAGCTGGTGGGTGCTCGTGTTGTTCGTGGTCCGGCCTGGTCGTGGGGCGATCAGGACGGAGGAGAGGGCCACGTTGGGACGGTGGTGGAGGTAGGGCCGGATGGCAGGTCGGCAGTGGTTCAGTGGGACTGTGGGAACAGATACGGGTATCGCTGTGGGAGGGAGGGAAAGTATGACCTGAGAATATTCAACAATGCACCGACTGGTGCGTAGTTTCGTTGATTACTACTGTAGGTATATTGCCCTTCTTGAGAAACAACGGTATCAGCAGTTGTCTTCTGTATAGCATTTGTATAGCCTTGTCTGGCAAGTGGAAATGTAGAAACTAAACGGCGGGCCATAGGAAACAGGTTAGCTTCATGTAGGCCTCATGTTGAGGTATGACCCAGGTAGCGATAGTGCTTCTGTACACTCATAGTAAAGCATTGTTGTATGAAGCCTACTAAACTGTTAGGAGAAACTCCGTTTACAGTTTTCAGTTTCCGCTTGTTCCATGGCACGCATATGAAAAGTTGACACATGAGAAGCTGAGTACAAGGCTGCTGTCTGTTAGATTTGTGTACCGACTAGAATTTTTTTTTTTGGCAGGCACTATCCGCTGTGTGATGTGTAACTGGTGCCAGAAGGAGCGATATGGAAGTGTGCGAGATGCTATGGCTACGTCCTCTGCACGCAGTGCTACATGAATGGTGTGCACTGTTTGGAGCACGACTTTGTGAGAATCAGCACACCAGACCCGCCGGAGACAAAGTAAAGTGCTTGATCTACACATGTATGAGTGTTGTAGCCAGCGGCTGATCGTAGCCTCATTCCAAGGCCACTCTGTTTCCATCTTGGGTTTCAGTTTGCACTGATAGTAGAAATCCCATGACAATAATGGTAGAAACATTCCTGTGATTATGACCTATGGACTCAGCAATGGAATGTGCTGCCGATTCATCATGAATGTATTTGCCATACTACAGCTAATTATGGCATAATCTATGCTGGGGTTGGTATGGCAACTGGGGTTTGCATAATACCACTACCTATACTCATTCCCCAGAGCCCGACTCCAACCAAGGTACTACTCTGCCAGAGTGACTGCAAGGGGCGTCTTCATGGGTGCTGAGGTGGTGCGGAGCTGCGATTGGAAATGGGGGGACCAGGATGGTGAGCAATGCTGTGTTTTATACTAGTGGATGAAGCTTTGGGGGTTGCTATTGGTCGCTAGTTTTGGAGTATGGATCTAGAGGTCCCAGGTGTTTATGGAAATTCCCTGCACAGAGTGAGAGATACTGGATGTGGGTGTGATTGTGCACACATACATGCAGGTGGAGCTGGTTCACCAGGAAGGGTGCTCCAAGTTGTAGGATGGGGAAACGAAACTACTGTAAGGATGTAATAGTTGCTGCATACAGTGATAATGCAGTGTAGTTTCAGTGGTACCATTTCTTTGTTCCCGATTCTGTTTCTCATTGCAGCGGAGTGTTGTACAGGTGGAATGGAATGCGACCCACATCAAGAATTTTTACAGGGTTGGACATAAGGGGAAGGTATGACGTGTGTGTGTGTGTGTGTGTGTGTGTGTGTGTGTGTGTGTGTGTGTGTGTGTGTGTGTGTGTGTGTGTGTGTGTGTGTGTGTGTGTGTGTGTGTGTGTGTGTGCGCGCGCGCGCGCGGTAGGTCTAAAAGTAGAAATAGCTTCCATCATCCAATCAGTCACTTGAGTATCCAAGTCAGTGACAGCCTTGTTCCAGGCTGCCCCAGTTGTAGTAAGCCTGTGGACATGGCTAGTTCGATGGTACACACGTCCTCTTCCTACGTTTTGTGTAATCGGCATATCACAAGATTATGGCATCTTCTTTGCAACCTTGAAAAGGTTGATTTGCAGTGTCTGATTGCTGGAAATGGTGGCTGCTACTACCCTAACCACTTGCCTCTACTCGGTGAGTTCCGCACCTGGTAATTGAAACTTCCAATGTCAGCTTTCTCACTGCACCATTTTTTGTGCATGGTTGCTACGTACACATAACCAATCAGCACCACCCATTCAGTCACACCTTGATGATGGGTAATACGGGAAACAATATGCCAATTATTGCCCGCTCTACATATAGGAAATTACGTCAGACATAACTACTGTTACACAAATGCTATGTGTATAGCAACATGTGATATAATGAGATTCAACCTTTCTGCTGGTTACATGGTGTGTGTGCACATACAGAGGTAGGGTACGTTAGCTTGCATTTCATCGAGGATTCTAAATAAGTTCGTATCCAGCGTTTCTGCAAACCATGTGATAATTATAATTCGCTCATGGGAGTGGCAGACCAGCTCATAAGCTTCTGCCTATACGTATTAGGCAGCTGTCGCTGTCACTCATCCAGGTGCACCTGACATACCATCTGAGCTTAAGGAGCTAGTTGCTGGCGATACAGTCAGGGTGGAGTTGGATCCAGACCTCTTCAGAATAGCACAGGAAGATCACGGAGGATGGAGTGACCAAATGGCAGAGGTATGTCTATATTACGGAGTTAATCGGTTGCTTAATTGACCAGTGTTGATATTCAAAGTTGCCATCTCATAAATAAAGTGGCAATCTTCTGGAATATGAAGTAGAAGATACTGATGAGGGAAGCTTTAAGATTTTGGGTCCTCATTCCAAATTAATGTATAGTCACAGTTGCAGGCAGTATGTTGACTCTGTACACTGAGAAGGGAAGGGCCGCAGAGTAGTTCATGTAGTGCTTTGGTCAAGTGCTACGTCGAGGATCAAAGGCTGACAATCACCTACTACGCTTGTACTTGTTAGGAGCATTGTTACAGCTCCATATCTCTTACCTCTCTCCATCTCTTTGTTTTGTGCACCTTGCAACAGTTTATCGGCAGGGATGGAGTCGTAACCACAGTTCATGACACAGGAGATGTAATCGTCAGGTACTCCAACAACAACATCTTACTCCTCAATGCTGGAACACTAACCAAGGCAAGCGAATATCTCGTGCACAGTTACTTGTAGTGTTGCCATTTGCCACATGTACATCTGCAGAATGGTCTGTTGTATTTCAAGGTAGCTAGTTGTGAGACAGGTTTAGTGATTCCTCCATCCAATCCTGGGTGCTGCATACAGGTAGATGTTCCAGTATTCCGCTACGGTGATGTGGTTCGTATTCTTGACGACATGGTCCAAGTCCACAGCCTCCAAACCGGCCATGGGAACTGGAATGATGACATGGCACTGGTAAATACACTGAGAATTCTCACAAACACAGATGATCATGCAATGCAAGATGGATATCCCAATGGCCCAAATATTGGATTCCTAGGCCTAACAGCCCAACATCCTCTCCAAAGGACACAAGTTTACCCTTCTTCTTGATGCTTATAGGTAGGGGTGAGTGCACCCTGAAGGAGAAAGAAATCCCCCTGCTATTTAGTGGGACTGAATCACGATACTCGAGGTCCACAGTGTATAGAACTTTATACTCACTAGGCCACCAAATTCCTCATGAAAATATTTAACGAACAAACTCTGCATGTATACTAAAGCTATATATTTTTGTCCTTTTTTGTGTTGTCTTCATAGTCACTTGGTCAAATTGGTCGGGTGATAAAGGTCCAAGGCAATGGTGACATTAGGGTGGCTGTCAATGGGAGAAGGTGGATCTTCAACCCCCTCTGTCTTTCCCTTGCCTCTGGGGAGACTCCCATGGAGGAAGTGGCAGGTGGGATGCACACCAGTAATAAGTGTATCCTAGGCAACTGTACCTGTCAGAGTGCGTTTGCGGTATTTGTGGATGTCCATGGTACAGAGTGTGGCAAGGTCCAGGACAGTAGATCAAATTATATTCCCATAAATGTGCCTTCAGGTGTGCAGGGAGTCAAGCTATCATCATTGTGTAATGGATTTTCTTTCATGTGTTTTTTTAAACAGACCATCTCAATCAATTTTTTTATCATTTTCAGACATCATTGAGGTGGGTGGAGCATTAAGAATTCAGCTGCTCTCCCTGGCGCAGGCTGAATGTGCTGACGTTGTATGTGTAGCTGCAGCAGCTGGGGATGTCTCCACGATCATAACCTTCCTACAGAAGTACCCCAGCGAGGTAGATGTCTATGGTCTTTGTAGTCTGAAGCCTGTGTATGAAACGTACATAGCACACTACATGCGTCAGCATTTACCGCCAAGTGGCAACTGATATTGTCCACTGGCTGGGAAATCGCCTAGTTGGCGCGGTGGCAAATCACGAAGGGAAACTGTGAGGCCTAGGTTGTTCTTGAGAATTATTATACAACCTGTGTAATAACTCTGGGAAGGGTAAAATGTGCAGTCACAAATTGCAAATACCCAAAGTGTTTGAATTATAACCTAACATTGCTAAGGGTATGTAAGATGTAAACGTTCCCCTCTCATAGGTGAACACCAAGTACAAGGGCAAAGGTCCTGTTCATGTTGCTGTGATAGAGGGTTTCATTCCTGTCCTGAGAGCACTTCTCCAGTTCCACCCTGACTTAGAAATGGAGGTATATTAATACACTTGAGATTTTAAAAAACATTGGTGTTGGCAGTGGAGGCTTATGAGACAGTGAGCCCAACCTAGGTACTATATTGTATACAGTCCGTATATCCTTGGTCTATAGCTCAGCACTTATAAGTTTCCATACAGTGTCGTAGTATACTGCATACCGCATGAAAATGTAACAGAGAGGATGTACAAACGCCATGTACTGTGGGACTGAAGGTATAAGTGCACATCCATATTGTCTTTTGTTGTAGGATGATGGCGGAGAGAAGGCACTTCACCTTTGTGCCTACATGTGAGTAGCAAAATTCATATCTGTATATTACCATCAACAAACATTAACGTGACCTAGCTTGCTCCTCTTAAGGATTTCATTACGCCTGTTACCGCGGTATTTTATAATACTTACCACCACAGCAACAGTGGAGTAGCAGCTAAGGTTCTACTGGATGCTGGAGCTGATGTGAACACAAAGAACTGGGACGGAGTGACTCCACTAGCACTGGCTACCTTTCTTGGGCATTACGATGTGCATCTTGTCGTTACTCACCCAAAAGTGCAGGTTAATGTGCAGGTACGTACGTCCATGGTAATCCCGTAGCTAGCTTACAGTAGATTGGATGAAACCAGACTATGGTTACGGGATCCCTGCGCGCGGATACGCGCACCGTATACTTAATTAAGCGCTATTTCATAGTTTTTTGTCACCAAAAATAAAGCCGTGTGATCCGACTTGGACTTGGAAGACCGTATTGAAAGAGGCACGAACAGTATAGAAAGGGCCGGATGAAGCGTTTTTGTAAATACTGTCGACAGTTCCGAAGTTATACAACGCTGTATTCCAAAGACGGGAATCAAGATGGCGGTTATTCACACTCAAGGGTCGTTCTTTCGAAGACAGTTCAACCTAGCCACAAAATGCTTTCGTCCCGCCCTAGAGCTTCCTATGGCGTGTCTCCCAACAGTAGAATCGAGTTGCTGGCGGTCTTCGCACTGGAGATTTTTGGTGAAAAGTTTGCTGGAATTGATTTAACCAGCGTACAACGGCTACAGTGTGAGCTGCTATAATGATGTTTAGTCTGCTTGTTGACTACCCTCCCTGCTTTGTGTCGAGTAAGTTTGATTTCACTAGCTTAATTTCTGTGCGAGAAAAATGGGGTTGAACAAATTGTCTGGCCACGCCCACCACGCGACGAGCCTGTAACCTTAATCAGACCATATATTTCAACCCCAATACAGTGGAGGTGTTGCACTTCCAGTATTGGTCTCTATGTATTGACATACCGTAGTGTCCCGCTAATACGCCCCCTTCGAAAATACGCCCTCCCCCTCTTTTTCGCCCAAGTTCCTGCACAGGGTAGTTCGACTCGTTATAACGCCCCCCTGGTGAGCGTCTTCTGGGAAGTTCTGACATATATACACGTGCGCAATTTTGCAGATCGTCTCTCAGATCGAGTAGTCGCCGTTGACGCCGACGGTACAAGTCATCTCGCTGCCACTCCTCCGCAGGAAATACCAGGAAATGTTCCGTGGTTCATGACCAACAATATTGCTGTTCTTGAGGATGGCTACAGCCAAGTCGTTGTGAATGTTATGGCCCTCGAGTTGAAGTGCAGCTCTTCTCGCCGATCGATGTAGGGAGACCATGCAATGGCATGCATGATGACCACGAACAGTACTGGCGATCGTTTGTATTTTTGTAACTGTGAACATGAACCTTGGCAGTGTCATAAACGTAGCGAAACTTTGTGAGGGGGCGTATAATCGAGACTAATTGCGTACTCGAAAATACGCCCCCTCCCCTCTTCGGGCTGGATGTAGTGTACATAATAGGGGGGCGTATTAACGGGACACTACAGTATCTGAAGATACCACTGTATGTATAGGGGTCCAAACGTCTGAACTGGTTGCACCGACAGAGTTTCATCTTGAGTCCTCCTAGCCACACAGACCTCTACAGTAATGACAATACTCCTGAAGGGTCTATTGTACACCTTGTGGCTAGATCTCTGTGATGAGTGCATGCGTAGCATTGTTGATTAGACCTTCCAAGCCCAGCTGGCGGCCCCCGCCAGTTAAAAGTAACCCAACATAAAGGGGTATGTGCCACCTTAAGCCAAACACTACTGGATTATGGATAGCCTCACTTCCCTAAGTCACATATCTCTGTGGGGATCCCACGTATTTTGTAGCATGATATATCCCCTTGCCCGTCTGATTACTGTGGTTCTACCTCTGCATGTAGGACTCAAAGGGGAAAACCCCACTGCACCGTGCAGTATTCTCACAGAGGAGACGATCAGTTGAGATTCTGCTGAAACATGGGGCTGATCCATCACTGCTCAACTTTGAACTCATGACCCCCTTACATGACGCTGTTGGATTTGGATTTGTATCGTAAGCAACTGTGTCGTTGGATGTGTTTGTGTGCTGTCATTTTTGTCATATGCCGTGGCAGCAACATTCCGTCTTGTGACAGTAACTTTTTCACTGAAGCCCATGCAAATTTCATTGGAAGTACATATAATTTATAATACAACCTCATGAGGCTAAATTTGTCCACAGAACATCAATTATGCATGTTAACCAGCAAGAAGTTTTGTTGCTATACATCTTTTACGCAAAGGGTGCAGTCTAACGTTAATCCAAGTATTCTCCATATAATATAGACAGACTTTACCACAGGTAATATATGTCAATACGCTGTTACAGTCACCAGTGTGGGAGCCTCATTCCAATTATATACAAACAATGTCATGAGTTGAAATGGTATTGTCATTAGTTAGAAGTGTCTGCTTACATCATCTACTGCATGCATGTATTGTGTACAGGGGGATAGAAGAGATAGCACGGTATTGTCCTGAGCACATCAATGTCAAAAAGGATAATGGATCTACTCCTCTGCATGTGGCTGTGGCAAATGAGCACTGTGGCGTCGTCTCTCTTCTCGCTTGCCATGTGAGTCATGCTGAAATAACATGGTGATTGCAAGGATTCACTTATGAATAACCTCACTACAGTCATGGCTCCCAGCAGACCAACACGTACAGAAAATACACCCAAGTGTGATGCACTGTATAGTGTCTGCTCTAAGAGGAGCATGGTTGCTGTATCTGCTCATCTGTGCATGGTAGTAATCGCTTACACACATCCAAGGATGAAGAGATAAGAGTGCATATTTACCAGGCAATTGAAATCCAACCAGCTCATTTCACTGTGCAGTTGCCACCACTGAATAAGTTAGAGCTACTGTTAGTCGGCCTTGTTTGCACTCTGGAAGGACTGTGGGAAGAGACCGTTTCAGGTGGGCATGCATACTTTTGGAAACAAAGTACCTTTCTAACAAGAACATAAGAAGTGCCCAGTAGAGCATCTACCCCATGTGTGTGCTCACTGTTTGCAGCAATGTTCAGTGCATGGACTGTGTGGTTTAGTTCAATATTTTGGACAGAGAACGAAAGCCTTCTTTCACAGCTATTCATATGACTCTGTAACTTATACATAGCAACACAAGGCTGCAAACGTTCCTATTTCACCCAAATGGCTCATTCTTGTGTCCACTGATACCTGACAGACAGACGGACAAAAACAGCAATCACTCTACCCCTTGATTGCATGCACGCACGGGGTAATAACTTTGGTCCCGAAAGGGGAGTTTGGGGAGATCAGCACATAATTATAAGCCATGACCGGGAGAAATCCATCTTTGTAAGGATTGAGGTTGTAGAGGTTGAATTTTCCTCCATTCCTTGAAGCCGTCCTATGGTCAATCTGTGCTCTTAGATTATAAGCTTGAGAAGGGCTCATATGTTCAGTAGATTGGTGTGTTAAGATAGAATTATGTATACAGGAGATTGTACTGCACTATAGTTCTATGGTAGTGTTTGAACAAGCCATAAATAAACAGTGAACTTCTACCACTAAGTCAGATTCCAACCAAGAGTTCCTTATACGGTATGTGAACTAGGAACACACTTTGCTTGGCTGTCTTTGGTGTGTATATAACAACTGTGAACCCTAACCTGGAGTGCTATGACCAACATAACAGAAAGAGCTCCAATGAACCGCAGAGGTAGTTTCCTGGCTGTACAGTATAACAATACATATACAGTAATCTGGCCAGCAACTCAAACAGCACTTCAGTAGTTTGAACTCACGTGTAAACCAATACGGACAGAAATAACGAAATCCACGGAGAGCGCAGGTGGATAGTGGACCTCGATTTAGGTGCATCTCCTTCCTGCCAAAAAAAGAATAAGTATGTTTCTACGTATACACTGAACAAAATTAATGTACAGTAACAGTAATCAAGAGGTTTCCCTGCACACAATGTAGTATAAAAATGTAACATTTAGTCAGCATAATATGCATGATCATGCTTATCATATTATTATTAAAAAACATTAAAAATGTATGGAGATGTAGGGATAACAGAACAGCAAAAGTATGAAAACAAGCAGGGATGATGGCATAAAACAGTTCAGTATACAACACCATCTTACATATCTTTCCACATAATACATGAGAAAAGTATGTAGGGTGTTGTATACTGAACTGTTTTATGCCATCATCCCTGCTTGTTTTCATACTTTATGCTGTTCTGTTATCCCTACATCTCCATACATTTAAAATTTTTATTACACTTGTTTACCTCATTTTTATAGCAGCATACTTGATAGCATTCACTCCGCACACAGTACACAATTTTGAGCACATATGAAGAAAATGGCGTCGCAAATGAAGCCATAGTTATCGAGTGGGCGGTTTCAAGCGCCTCGTGAGACTTCGAAGTAGCCAAAAAGTGATGGGGTCGTGCACTGCTCAGTGTAAAATGCTGCTGTTTTGTGCAAACACCGTCGTGAGGGAGTCAGCCAAATTTGAACTAGCCCGTCTGAAGGAAGAAGAAGAAGAAGAAGGAGGAGGAGGAGGAGGAGGAGGAGGAGGAGATATAAAACATGCATGGTTCATATTGATGAGATACCTACCGCTCTACGAAATCCCTTGAAGCATATGATTCCAAGGTCATATACAGCATTGAACAGGTACCACAGTGTCACAACGAGGTAGCACACGTACACTGGTATCCGGGAAGCCACAAAAATCCACATCTGAAGAAGTGTTCACACCCATTCAATGCAGCAGAGCAAGTTACACGTTTAGTGACTACACGACTTTCAAAAGACTACAACTGCTCATTCCCAGGCCCATGCTAAATGATGAAGGTGCCAGTGTGTGTACAATTAGGGCTAGGAGCAATGTCAAGACTGGTGGCAAGCTTCGATCCCTTGATCACTCCTATGGTCATACATTTTTAAACATGACAACTCTGAGTCTACTCCTTGAGGTAGCTAACATGATTTCATGCTTAAGTGCATGACAGAAAGCTCAGTGTAGGACTGGTCTGCATGGGATTGGGACTCATGCCTTGGGTGCATGAATGTGTGTGTGTGTGTGTGTGTGTGTGTGTGTGTGTGTGTGTGTGTGTGTGTGTGTGTGTGTGTGTGTGTGTGTGTGTGTGTGTGTGTGTGTGTGTGTGTGTGTGTGTGTGTGTGTGTGTGTGTGTGTGTGTGTGTGTGTGTGTGTGTGTGTGTGTGTGTGTGTGTGTACTGTGTGTGCATACGTGTGTGTGTGTGTGTGTACTGTGTGTGCATACGTGTGTGTGTGTGTGCATGTGTGCGTGCATGCGTGTGTGAGGGAAGCGAGGCCTGAAAATGGGACATGGATGTACATGTAGACCATGCAATACGCATTATGATCTAGACAGGCATTCATCACTGCAACCATCCAACAAACCCTGGATGTCTGACCTGGCCTTGTGAGCCAGGAATTGCATGCATAAGAACTTACCACAGCTTCATTTCTCCCTGCCCACTGAGAATACAGCATGCAAAAGTCATCATAAACGTTGTATGCAACACTGTGCAAAGGTATGAACAATAGTGTGACATATTGGTTCAGAGACATGTTGCTGTGGGCTGGGTAATGTAAATTGCAATTGTTGGACTTCACACAGCCAAAGAGAACTTTTTTCGATCAGTCTGTGCTGATCTTCCTCAGGTCAATAGAGAGAATGCATGAGACAGGCATTATATACGTACACAGCTCACCGGAAGTTATGCAAGGAATTACAAGCAGCTGTTAAAAAGGGGGATAGAAAAGAAAAAAAGAAAAATGAAAAATGAAAAAATAAGAGAGAATATTGAAATTCCAGGAAATTGAAGGTGGTTAGTGTATAACACTGTTCCAGATTGGGCTGACAATGAGACCCTGGTCCTGATTGAAACTTCTGGATGTACAAGGCTTCTTTCACTCTTCTTTTGTACAAGCGGGAGGCATACTGCTCGATTAATTCTGTCACTCTGTTGAGGTTGTCGGGGGCCATGGTGCTCTGGAGGGAGTCGGTGAGTTGGTTCCTGCGTTTACGCAGATGCTCTTTCTGACATATATTGGAGAAACTGGACCTTAAAACCAGACTTACCAAACACCAGAGAAATTGCCGGAATGGACCTGTGCAAAGGTCTGGCGTGGCACAGCACAGCATAGAGGACGACCAAATTGATTGGAAAGAGAGTGCGGTAATAGATCGAGAGATGTTTCAGAACTTGCCTGTCTTATGCATTCTCTGTATTGATCTGAGGAAGATCAGCACAGAGTAATCGAAACGTTGTCAAAAAAGTTCTCTTTGGCCGTGTGAAGTCAGTGTGACAGGCAGTGCATGGAACCTGCATAGTCATCAAGTTACTACTGCATGAGGGACATAGTTTTTACATCTCAGATCTATACTGATAATAATTATTGGAGGTGCGAATTGCCCACTGGAATTGCCTAATACTGACAGCTATACCTTTCCATGGTTATTTATAAGGGCCAGGTCAGTGGTCACCAGCACCGAGGATTCTGTATATCTCCTCTCTGGAGATTATTATGATTATAGTCAAGTAAGGGGGTATATAAATTATGCATACATTTGGGCACCTCTGGACAGATATAAGGCACACCCGGAGGTTGAGCCATGGTAATGGCAGCCCACATAATTGTATATGAAATTGCTTACAGGAGACAGGAGTATATCAGTCCTAGGATGTGTCCCACCAGCGGGATTGGAGCTTCCACACAAGCAAAGAGTGGGAAGTATTTGGCAGCCATGTAGAGCAACACCACAACAGGTGACAATACTGAAACAAGAGGAGAGCACTATGCAGTTTTCTTCATACGATCGGTATACTGGATATAAAACCATACAACCACCATTATACATGTACGATGTATACATGACATGTGTACATGGTACACGTATATAGAGGTTGTATGCTTTTAGATCCATGCAGTATACCGATCGTATGGTACTCATGCGTTTGTATTCATTAATGAATAGTATGGGAGAGTACGTGGCTTTTCACCCTACTCCATTAAGACAACTGTCACGAGCAGCCATGGAAACAATAGCAATCTAAGCGATGACTTTGCAGCACCCACTTATCGCTACTATCATTAAACAGATGCAACATTAACATGTGGCAAAACTTGCTTCTGCATATGTATCCACACTTCTGTCCCACCACTCATACTTGACCTTTGACCCCTTCTGTGCATGTATCTGCGCTGCTCTTACCGGTTGCAATGAAGATGTCTAAGTATGGGTTGGAAGTTGGAGATATAAATCTGCTGTAGAGTGTCTTGAAATTCATAATGTCCCCAGACATAGCTCCAAAGATGGAGCAGTAAATGAAGCGGAAGGGAGTGGTAGTGAGCAGATTGAGAGGCCTGTACGTTAGGAATAAGAAAATACACAATGTCATTTACTCCAAGCATAATTTATATCTGCTCAGCATGAGAAAGCAATTTCATAATCAAAAATATATACCATATCAAAACCTATCTCGGACAAATTAAGTAGTTCACTATTTGCTACATACGTGACAATTCCTGGAAAGCCCCAGAGGCATTCTCTAAACAGTCGGACTCGCTTGTGTATGAAACTGAGAACAATCAGAATCACCACCTGTAAAAGACAAGGATGGCATCTTATCACTGCAACCAGATCTTCTTTTTTTTTTTCTATAATAATTCATGCCAATGCAAAGGATACATAATAGCCTTCTAGGCTAATACAGGTACGTACCCTAACTAACTAACTAACTACAAGAACAAAGGTGCAATATTTAACTTAAATGTGTGAGGTGAAGGTGCAGTAAGTGCATCGGGGGGGGGGGGGGGGGGGGGGGGGGGGGGTAGGTGATTCCATATGGAAACAGTACTAGGAACAAATGATGCTTGGAAGGCGTTAGTGTGTGCAAAAGGTTGATACAAAAATGGAAGATTATAGTTGTGTCTACTAGGTTGCGGAATAAATACATCGGGTGTGAAAGGGAAGAGACCATGGATGATCTTAAAGAGAGTACAAAGTTTTAAATAAATTCTCCTGTTCTCAAGTATAGGAATTTGAGCAAGATGGAGCAGCTCTTGGTATCCTAGGTCCCACCTTTTTAAACACATCTTTAGTCCATATTTTTGTACGTTCTCCACAGATTTTATGTCTTTGAGAAGGTGGGGATCCCACACAGGGGCGGCATATTCGAGGTGAGGGCACACTAGATATTTGTACATTTCTATTAACCTTTCACCGCTTACATTAGTGGAGAACCGTCTATATAACAGGCCAATAAGTCTCTTTCCTTTTGCACAGATGGAGTCAATGTGCCTGGACCAAGACAAGTCCGATGAAATTAATGAGCACTCCCAAGTACTTAAAGGCTTCTACTTGTTCAAGTGGTGCCTCGTTTAGTAGGAGCTGTGGAGGATGACTGAGATTCCGCTTTCTTGAGAGCAGCATGGTCTTACATTGGCTGGGTTAAGCGATAATTTATTGTGATCTACCCATGAACTGATTTTATCAATATCCATTTGCAACTGCTGGTAATCCTCACTGCACTTGATTTGTTTGTACAAGAGCATGTCATCTGCATAGAGGTTTAGTACTGAGTTTCCTGACAGCTGGAGAGACGACACGTCATCAATATAAATAAGGAATAATAGCGGACCCAAAACAGAGCCTTGTGGAACTCCTGAGAGCACAGGTGAGTCAGGAGATGAAGCACCTCCGACAACCACATGTTGTTTCTTTCGGCAAGGTATAGCTGTGCAACCATGACAAGATGTGGGAATCCAATGCATATGTGTTCAGTTTTTCTAAAAGTAATCCGTGCGGAACAGAATCGAAAGCCTTGCGAAGGTCGAAGAAAATGGAGCATACATTGTGTCTGGATTTGAGTGCTTTAAACCAGTCATGTGTTACAGCCAGTAGAGCTGTGACTGTGGATTTTCCCGCATATTGGAGAGTGTTCTATTTTCATTGAGGTGGATGGTGATTACTTGATGAATGTGTCGCTCTAGCAGCTTGCTCACTACAGATAGGAGGCCAGACCTATCCTGCAGGCCAGACCTATCCTGAGGGTTTGTTTGTTTTTTTCCGAGTCAAAACTGGGGTAGAAGTATGCTAAAATACCCCAAACAATGCATGTGCATGTACCTGCAAAAAATGGGATTGTGGTATGTAGTTTGCAACCATCACACATCTTGTGGCAGAACAACCACTTGGCAAGATCATCAGGAGCCCATAACGCTCCTGGCTCTATAGACCCCACTGTTTCGTTCCCAGTCCCACGCCCAGCTTTTCGTTACTTGCAGTATGTACTGCAAGTAACGAAAAGCTGGGCGTGGGACTGGGAATGAGGCTATACCGTTTGTGCATACATGTTTTTGAAACGTAAGAAGTTGATTGATGGGGCACTCTGGCCATTAAAATACATTCATCAGGCTGCTGTGCACAAACGAACAACGTCCTGTGACACAACGCAGGAGGTTCAAAGTAACAACCAACACAGCTCTATCTGTGGATGTATGTAGTCCCATAATCTGTCAGTCCACATGTTGTGTCGAACTGTTCATCATATGATGTGGACCCCCTCTCCTCGATCCTGCTGGCTGTCAGCTCCTGCAGCCTTGGGTTCCTCAGCAGGGTGTAGGCCACCAGCCAGCGGTTGCGGGCTTGATGAGACGTAAGGGAACGAGGGTCTGCATTGGAAACATTAAACGTACAATATTATAAACTGTGGTTCTACAACATGCAAATGGGGTTAATTGTGGCATCACCAAAACAGTGGGCACTTGAAGGAATAAGCTTCGCAAGGAACAACCATCAGTCTGCAGAAGTAACATGTAACCAGCTTATGGTATAGTTGCCCACCAATTCCTATGACATCAACAGCATAGCAACAGTGAGTTCAAATATAATTTTGCCTCCTCCAAGCCCATCTAACCTATAGAAAAGTGCTAACCAATGATAATTTGAATGTCATTTCTTACCTTCAAGCCATACAATAGGTAGATAAACAAACAGGCTAGACAGATGGGATAGACCGATAGATAGCTAGCTAGCTAGCTAGATAGATAGATAGACCGATAGCTAGCTAGATAGATAGATAGATAGATGACAACAGGATAGCTATAGACAGAGAGTTATCTCCACGAGTGGTCTCATCAGCAAACTACACACAGGCCTCCTCAGAAGCAAATTTTTCACAGAGGTTATTACCATTGAGTACTCTCTGTAAGACTGGCCCTCCATTGATCGCCGTCCTCGGGTGGGACTGGTAGCTCAGTAGAGACGATTCTGTGGAATGGAAAGTGATGTCAGCGATTGGCACGGAGGATCGGCTACCCACCTTTAGCCCACCATTCCAGATGAGTGTTCAATATGTTCGAGAGAGTTGCAATTAACCACCCATAACTGGCCAGGCCTGAATGTTTGCCTAGTGTTGGAAATCGACTCGTGTTAGACTTTTGCAGAATCGTAGGTAGCCAGAACTGCCACTACTAGGCCAGAACTGCCAGATCACTAGACTCTGTTTCTCCTTCCCCCATAATCACAAAAAAGAGAAGGAGAGAGAGATAGAAGGCGGCAACCTCCAACCTTCATCTGAGCTGGTGGTTCCCAAGTTCTTCTGAACGCTAGTGTTCTCCGGTAGTGCTATGCACGCCACACTACTGCTACCACTCCTCCACCTCCTCCTCTTCTTCCCCCCCTTCACAGCATCCTGGAGCAGCTTGACAAAGGTACGCAGCACAGGGTTGTTGTACGTGTATTCCATGTACACGTAACTAACGTAGGTACGGTTGCCTGCATGGAGACGTGTGTATGTGCAAGAAACATTCATGAACAACTTGAAGTAGGAAAACCTGTCAGATATTGGTTGGTTTCCATGACCAAGGGATCTACGAGAGTTAGAAAACTGAGGGCACTGGGCTGTAGCTTTCCGAACACAGTGAGGACGCTACTAAGAGCCCGAGGATTTCTAGATACCATTGGGTCTAGTATTTAGACAATGTAACACTGACGATACACTGTAACATTTGCTATGAATCATAATTGCAAGCAAATGTCCCACCACTCATACTTGACCTTTGACCCCAGATGCCACACTTATTCTCCTACCTATGTCCCATCCTTCGAGGCCTTTCATGTAGACATCCCAGTCGATGCGGAAAAGCATCACCATGGTGAACATTACTACACCAAACACTCTTAGGGCACACATCACGAAACCAAAGATCACATTGAAGAAGAAGAATATGTAGGTCACTAACTGGTAGAGACGTCTGCGAGGAGGGAGGAAGGAGGAGAGAGAGGGAGTGAGGGAAGGATGGAAGGAGGGGAGGGTGGGAGGGAGGGAGGGAGGGAGGGAGGGAGGGAGGGAGGGAGGGAGGGAGGGAGGGAGGGAGGGAGGGAGAGATGGAGGGAAAGGGAGGGAAGGAGGGCGGATAAGGGAGAAATAGGCACGGAGAATAGTAGCAGACTGGAGCGGTACCACCACTCACTCTCATGCTCACATCCTCACACACACTCACACACACTCATACATACTCACCTACATCTGACAGCCACAAACTTTCCATCCTTCTCTTCCAAAAAAATGTAACGACAGATAAAGAGCTGCAAGTGGTGCAAACTTGCTGCCCACATCATTGGAATCCTGCAGTATAGTAGACGAAGTAGAAATGTAGTATGACAAGTATAGTCAAACCAGTCTCAACATCTGAAACCAGATGTCAGCGTACTCCTACCAGGAGTGCATGAGCCGCCGAAGGCGGCGAAGGAGCGTCCTGGTGGCGAAGAAGCATCCTGGTGGCGAAGGAGCGTCTGGCGGCGAAGGAGCATCGAACTCAGCATGCGCGCCCTAGCCGAAGTACTTTTACCTTATACGGCAAGAGGCCATTACGTAAAAGTAAATTGGCATTCGTGCAGTACTGTATGACCGTAAGGCATGAGGGATTTCAATACTAGTTCGATGCTCCTTTGCCGTCTTCGGCGGCTCAAGCGCTCCTGCTCCTACTCCCATCCCAAAATGTCAGTGCTGGTCTTGATAAGAGCAGGACTGACATGGGGTCCGGGAGTGAGACTAGCACTGACATAGGGTCCGGGAGTGAGACTAGCACTGACATGGGGTCCGGGAGTGAGACTAGCACTGACATGGGGTCCGGGAGTGAGACTAGCACTGACATGGGGTCCGGGAGTGAGACTAGCACTGACATGGGGTCCGGGAGTGAGACTAGCACTGACATGGGGTCCGGGAGTGAGACTAGCACTGACATGGGGTCCGGGAGTGAGACTAGCACTGACATGGGGTCCGGGAGTGAGACTAGCACTGACATGGGGTCCGGGAGTGAGACTAGCACTGACATGGGGTCCGGGAGTGAGACTAGCACTGACATGGGGTCCGGGAGTGAGACTAGCACTGACATGGGGTCCGGGAGTGAGACTAGCACTGACATGGGGTCCGGGAGTGAGACTAGCACTGACATGGGGTCTGGGGATGAGACTAGCACTGACATGGGGTCCGGGAGTGAGACTAGCACTGACATGGGGTCCGGGAGTGAGACTAGCACTGACATGGGGTCCGGGAGTGAGACTAGCACTGACATGGGGTCCGGGAGTGAGACTAGCACTGACATGGGGTCCGGGAGTGAGACTAGCACTGACATGGGGTCCGGGAGTGAGACTAGCACTGACATGGGGTCCGGGAGTGAGACTAGCACTGACATGGGGTCCGGGAGTGAGACTAGCACTGACATGGGGTCCGGGAGTGAGACTAGCACTGACATGGGGTCCGGGAGTGAGACTAGCACTGACATGGGGTCCGGGAGTGAGACTAGCACTGACATGGGGTCTGGGGATGAGACTAGCACTGACATGGGGTCCGGGAGTGAGACTAGCACTGACATGGGGTCCGGGAGTGAGACTAGCACTGACATGGGGTCTGGGGATGAGACTAGCACTGACATGGGGTCCGGGAGTGAGACTAGCACTGACATGGGGTCCGGGAGTGAGACTAGCACTGACATGGGGTCTGGGGATGAGACTAGCACTGACATGGGGTCCGGGAGTGAGACTAGCACTGACATGGGGTCCGGGAGTGAGACTAGCACTGACATGAAGTCTGGATATAGGAATAGGGACACAACGACTCACATGAACCATGACCAAAGGTGGATGGCAAAAGTTTGGGTGTCTTTGAAAAGGTAGTAAAACACCAGGCCAAAACCCATAAGACAACACATCATTACTGAGTAGATCATCCAAGCTGTGTGTATGCGTGTGTGTGTGTTGCGTGTGTATTGTGGGTGTATATATACAGGTGTTGGGGGGGACACTGTCATGTCATAATCTTCCCGACTCACTTGCAAGCAGGTAGGCCACCTGGAAGGCAGAATACTTCATTGTGCCAGCCTGAGAAAGAGGAGGGAGTAGGCACACATGGAACGGTAGACTCAACTTCACATTCACACACTCACACAGTAGTCGATTTCATGGGGGGCAATAACAGCATTGTATCTGTCTGACTGTTAGAGATTTATATTTCACTTTCACTACACAGCCAGCAGAGAATTATGAGCCATTGATTTAGGTACAAGGGTTCTCTATCTCCAATGGCTTGCACGTGTTCAATAAATTACGCCTGGACAGCAAGAAAAACTTTACTCTACTCTACAGGTAACTCACAGCATGTGTACAATATGTTTCTGGTGTGTGTTACAACTACTAGAAGGTTGCTAGCTGCTAGTATCAATGCTCTTGGTCATCCACTTGGCTTAAAACCACACGTTAACCACGCAATCTTGAGACCATGTTTGTGCAGTCTTGTGATTGGCACGTAGTTTCCAGATTCTGAGCAAGCGCTACTAACATGCTAGTAGCGGCTTGCTCAGAATCTGGAACGTACGTGCCAATCACGAAACTGCACAAACTTAAGTATCAAGATTGCGTGGTATAAGTGCACAACCTTGGCATTGTACTCCACTTCAATTCCCTGTTGCTTGCATAAACAAAAACTACTTCGTTCAGGAATACGTAGTCAAGTCTACCCACGCACATACACACACACACACACCCACACACACACACACACACACAGTATAATGATGGCCAACTCTAGTTACCAGCATGTATGCCAGTGATGGCAAGGGTTCTGACATCACTAGGAATGATGTGTCACCTCTGGATGCCCTCCTTAGGTGCTTGCTGCAGTGGTGTGTGTGTGTGTGTGTGTGTGTGTGTGTGTGTGTGTGTGTGTGTGTGTGTGTGTGTGTGTGTGTGTGTGTGTGTGTGTGTGTATCATTGTGAATGCATGTGTATATGAGCATGTATATGAAGTGTGGGTGTGGTGGGTGGTGTGAATGTGTGTGCATGTGTGTGCATGTGGGTATGAACATGTTGTATGTAATGCGACCAACCGATGAACACAACATGTGCACTGCATGTAGAGGTACTACAGGGAATGAAAGTTAGTATGTGGAGGAATATACGAGTGGGCCATCTCTACATGTAGGGCAACGGGATTTACAATCCATGAAGCATGCTCCAAGCAGTACACTGGGTAGGGCATATGCCTTAGCAACTTGGGGGAGGGGGGCATGTGCACTACTGACTAGAGGTGGGGGTACGTATACACTGGGAGTATATGCCCTACCGACTAGAGGCGGGGTTACACTGGGGGCACGTGTCCTACCGACTAGAGGCGAGGGTACACTGAGGGCACGTGCCCTACCGACTAGAGGCGAGGGTACACTGGGGGCACGTGCCCAACCAGACTAGAGGCGAGGGTACACTGGGGGCATGTGCACTACAGACTAGAGGCGGGGGTACACTGGGGGCACGTGCCCTACCAACTAGAGGCGAGGGTACACTGGGGGCACGTGCCCTACCAACTAGAGGCGAGGGTACACTGGGGGCACGTGCCCTACCAACTAGAGGCGAGGGTACACTGGGGGCACGTGCCCTACCGACTAGAGGCGAGGGTACACTGGGGGCACGTGCCCAACCGACTAGAGGCGAGGGTACACTGGGGGCACGTGCCCTACAGACTAGAGGCGAGGGTACACTGGGGGCACGTGCCCTACCGACTAGAGGCGAGGGTACACTGGGGGCACGTGCCCTACAGACTAGAGGCGAGGGTACACTGGGGGCACGTGCCCTACCGACTAGAGGCGAGGGTACACTGGGGGCACGTGCCCTACCAACTAGAGGCGAGGGTACACTGGGGGCACGTGCCCAACTGACTAGAGGCGAGGGTACACTGGGGGCACGTGCCCTACAGACTAGAGGTAAGGGTACACTGGGGGCACGTGCCCAACCGACTAGAGGCGAGGGTACACTGGGGGCATGTGCACTACCGACTAGAGGCGAGGGTACACTGGGGGCACGTGCCCTACCAACTAGAGGCGAGGGTACACTGGGGGCACGTGCCCAACTGACTAGAGGCGAGGGTACACTGGGGGCACATGTCCTACCGACTAGAGGCGAGGGTACACTGGGGGCACGTGCCCTACCGACTAGAGGCGAGGGTACACTGGGGGCACATGCCCTACCGACTAGAGGCGAGGGTACACTGGGGGCATGTGCCCTACACAGCACACAGAAGAGTTATTCCAATGACTCATTGCAAACTGTCAGTAGGCTCCCAAACAGGACCATGAAGAGAAAGCCCTGAAAAGGAAAACATTATTCATAGGACGGGTTCTAAAACCCATACTCAAAACGCTACTGTTGTTCTAGTGCTATAAATAATGGAGCGATGCTATACCTAGTAGGTGGTCCGGAAAGCAAGGTTTATCTCACTGAAAGTATACTAAACTCAACCCTCCCTTGCTTCACATTCGACCACCTTTTTGCTCCCTTTAACATCAGCATAACTAGTGGAAGGGCATGCACATGCAGGACATGCAAGGAGCAGTTGCATTCACATGATTGTCATCAGAATGTGACAGGGCAATCAGCACAGAAATTATGGCACTCTTGAAACATACACTTGTGCACATCTGTGAGTCAGGTTAGTGTTTATAGCTAGCTAAAGCAGTCTAGCCGCTGAGCAACGTCACCCCGGCCATGGTGGTACTGCATGCAGGTCCACGAGCTGTCTCTGACTTTGTCAGTGTCGCCACCGAGTAGGAAGAATGTTCATGGTGCTCTAGCCAATGTCCACGAGTGGTCTCCATCTTTGTTGTCATCATCCCCATTTATCGAACCATGTGACAATTTAGTTGGGGCGAGCGTGGCTTCATTGCACATTGCGTATGTATGTTTGATGTTTGACGTTTGGTGGATCTTGCACTTACCGTAAATTTTAAATCAACGAATTTCACTTGCACATGCACAATAATATTCAAATTCAACGAACTCGATGAACCGTCTAGCTACCTGTAGCTGTGATGTGCAGTGGCCTACCACTCCATTTTAGCTTCCTACAGGCTTGTACACACAATAGTCACTCATCATTACAAGCATGTGCCTGTATCCCGACATATGTGTCCAACATATGTATGAGCGAGATGCACATGACAATCCTCGAATAGAAAGTGCGCTTCATTTCCAATTATAGCTTTTCTAGTCTTCAGTGCTTAATAATGAGCAGCTGGGACGAGAGTCGAACCAGTGAATATGCGCCTATAAGTGAGCTGTGCTGAATAATGCACGATTACGTTATCACCTTAGCTACTACACACAGTACAATCCGAATACTGAGGGTTGACTCACTGGAAGTTCTGCACCATGTACATAGTGAAGAACATGGTGATGCCAAATGCGATGGTAGTTCCCACGGGGAGGATCACTGAAGAAGAGAGACAACACATGACACATTGTTGCTCTCCCTCCCGAATGACCTGTCGGCCGTTACTGTAATGTCCCCACAAACGTAAGGTCACAATGAATTTGCTGGAAGAACAGTGATGGTCATGCACCACGGGAAATTTCCCGGTATTCATTCACATATAAAGAAGAGTGGCAGTGACCCATTGTCAGTGCTCAGTGGCAACACAAGTCAAAGGGAAGGACGTGGTGGCTATGCCTTCAGAGGGAAACAAACACACCTTGACAGGAAGATAGATTTGTTTGCTATGCTGAAAAAAACAAACTTAAACTATGGAAATGGAACTTCACAGAGTACGTACTGTAGCTACGCAATTAGACTCTACTGCATGTTTACATTCCAGGCTCTGCTGGACCATACCATAGTCTCTCACTCCTCTTCGAGTAAATGCCTTCCCCTCAAGTTCCTACAAAGGCAAGTTCTACTCGTTTAAACAATCGTCGGTGAGCGTCTTCTAGAATATCTCGACTACTGTAACACGTATGTGTGCTCTATCCCAGTGTGCATGAGATCTACATATATACTTGTGTGCCAGCACACTTTGATCCCAGTTGCAAAACAACCGGTTCTGAATACACAAAAACGCTGACCAAACCTTATTGGCAGCCTATAGCCAGCACACAGAGGCATACGAACTGCAATGTATACGCACCCACCAAGCACGTACCTAGCGTAGACTTTGCGAAGCTTTTGATATCAGCGTAAACATTGTCCAATTTTGGTTTGAGCTCTGGAAGGAGGGTTTCAACTGTTCGCACGGTCACATTAAAGCTCTCGACGAAATCCATGAAGTGGTAGGAGAATATAACGATGTGGGCTGTCCAGGAAACCACCAACTGAATGGCAACAAGGACAGAGAGTGTACTCCAATCAATGCACACCACCAGCAATAGACAAATTGCAGTAATGCATGCAGGTCTAAAATGGGACACACTATGATAGTACTGTTCGTGTTAGTCAGTAGAATTGTACAGGCACGAGCAGATCAAATATTTGCCTTTGAGTGCAAACTCCGACTGTTATACATTCTTCATGACAGGAAGGTAGAATTGTTATCATAAAGTGCATGTCTCAAAATTATGATGTGGTCATTTGGACGGTTTTTATAAAGTACATTTGCAGGGAGCTTTTGTGTACCAGTATACAGCAATACACATGACTGTATACAGATGTGCACCAGTATACATGTACAAGTAGCTTTGCTTGCTTCACTTGCTTCGCTCACTCAGCTACTTCCTCCTTGTTCGCCTTGCTCCCCGATGGCGTCCGCTTCAGCTGCAGCTCCCCGATTGCATCCACTTCAGCTGCTGCTCCCCGACTGCGTCTGTTTCAGCTGCCCAGTCAAGTGCGCAAGCATTCGCAGAGTTCGAGGTTCAGTATATTTAGTACAAAGGTCGCGCATCACTATATAGTCTACAGTCCAACCCCCAGAACATCCCATATCCATTACACACACACAAACACACAGTTACAATCTTGATAAATGTGTACCAGTATGTGTACCAGTATACAGCAATACACATAAATAGATGCGTACCAGTGTACAGCAGAATACACAAATAGCTGTGTACCTGATAGAGCATGGTGAATGCCATAAGCAAGGCACCAAGAAACGGGAGAGGATACCTAAAATCTGTAAGAACGAAGTAGTACGAGGATCACTCAGGTAATGATGCATGCAGGCACATGCAAATCCGCAGTCTTCGCCGCACTGCAATGCGTCTATTATTGCAAGAAGACACATCATACCTTGGTAGCTGCACGTGCATGTGTGCAAAGTCAGCAGTGTACATTGCTAGTGATTCTGATTACAGGTAATATGTATACAAAGTTGGCTTGTTCGTGCTTCAAATATCGGCGGCGACAATAAAAGCATTATACTACACATACATGCAAGCCGCAGTACCAGGCTAATACACGCCTACCAAAGAAAAATTGAACAACATCATGCAGTCCCTGTATGAGGTAATTCCACCAATACCGATTATAAACCAAAACACCAATATCGGTGCCGATACCGATGATTGGTACGTCACTAGTACACACTTTTCATCACTGGCCAATTTCAACTGTATCCCCCCCCCCCGACCCCCCACCCACTATATCCTCCCCACTCTTCTGATCAGACTTACTAGAGTTGTAAGGGAGGACGAACTTGAGTCCTCGTATCAAGTAGTTCATGAGGCTGTCGTAATAGATCACTCCCCTCCTCACCAACCTCACTGGCCTGCAGTATTGGAACGCCGAACATCAACAAAAATACTTTCGCCACTTCGTACACGAATAGCGTTTTGGATGAGATGAAGAGATTCTGTGCTATTGTGAGCAATAGTGAATCACTCAACACTACCTGTGGCACCACCGTGGTCGCATGGGTAGTGCATCCCATACATTCACCCAATAAGGGGTCTTCATCGATAGAGCAAACATGACAATCTGGTCGATCACGTGAATTGAGAGGTGAAACGACTTTCCCCCCACTCTAACCAATATGTACGTTCAAGCGCCTCATTCTTGATCCTATTCCACAAACTGAGCCAAAGTGGGGGGTAGGTGCTCTAGCTTTCACTAGACTATGGTACAAATGCACATACTACGTACACATAGGTACTCCTGAGCAAGTCACCTGACTGTGTTGTAAACAAACATGTGGTAGTCACGATCATACTGGCACACAACTCACTTTCTAAGTAAGGCTCTGACATGACTAAAGTCGCTGCAGTAGTCATCACAGTCTGGGATCTGCAAATAAGAAATGGGGTTTCTTCTCACTTATGAAAATGTTTTGCCCCCCCCCCCCCCCCCCCCCCCCCCCCCAACCCAGACCCACACTACCACGTACCAATCACCACCCAAACGTTCTGTACATTCTGTTTTGCAATCATGGCCCCTGGGTACCCCTGGCTCATGCACAAGCACACAACATAGCAACTACAGTGTGAACAAGGCCAAGGTGGTGGCCAAAGATACATTCAGTTCAAACCTCCCCCTTCTCTCCCTCCCCCTTCTCTTCGCCCCCTCCCTCCCCCCCCCCCCCCCCCCCCCCCTCCCCCAAAAGAAACACCATCAGCATACATTTTCACGGAGACTATGTCTCGCAAACAGGAACAGCATGGTTTCCATGGCAGCATGACAGAAGAACCAGCCAGCAATCACAACATAGAACACATACACAGGACCAGCCACAGCCAGGGAGATGCCAATCTTGTGTGTAGTGTGTGTGTGTGTGTGTGTGTGGGTGTGTGTGTGTGTGTGTGTGCGTGCGTATGTGTGCACGCGTGCACGGTAATGGTGTACAGCAACAGCATTTATGCACATGTGGACCAAATACGTGTGTACATGGGTAGGAGCCTGATATGTAAGAGGGTAGAAAATGAGCGCAGCAGCACAGAACCCAAGCAACACAGTATGTCATCACAGAAATTGCACTCACCTTTCTGTTTGTGAGAACCCCATAATAAGAACAGCCATGAATGTTTGCCACTTCTGTGAAGACATTACTTGCTGCCCTGTGAACACACAAGGCATGTAACATGACTCTTACACATTAGAGGGAGGGAGGGAGGGAGGGAGGGAGGGAGGGAGGGAGGGAGGGAGGGAGGGAGGGAGGGGAGGGAGGGAGGGAGGGAGGGAGGGAGGGAGGGAGGGAGAGAAGAGAGGAGGGAGAGGAGGGAGAGAAGGAGAGAAGGAGGGAGAGAAGGACATGAGGGAAGGAGGGAGGGGAGGGAGGGAGGGAGGGAGGGAGGGAGGGAGGGAGGGGGGAGGAAAGGGAAACACAGGCAGAGAAATAGGGAGGGAGGGAGAGGAGGGAGAGGAGGGAGAGAAGGGAAAGAAGGACAGGAGGGAGGGAGAGAAGGAAGG